>PVIC010000851.1:0-106076 GCA_004025085.1 Thryonomys swinderianus | reverse complement strand
TTTTTTTTTTTTTTTTTTTGAGACAGGATCTTGCTTTGTAGTTCAGGCTGGCCCTGAGCTCCTATGTAGCCCAGGCAAGCCTTGAACTCAGCAATCCGCCTGTCTCCGCCTCCCGAGTGCTGAGATCGCAGGCGTGAGCCACCATGCCAGGGCACTGTGGTATGGGGTACTGATTGCCCGTGGGCGTGAGTCTCCACGCCCAGCATTGTATGTGGTTACCGGCGATCGAACTCAGGACCTTGCGCTTGTGAGGCGGGCGCTGGAACCACTGAGCTAAATCTCTGGCCCGATGATACTTTACCTTACCATAAAGTCAAATACACCTTTTCAAACAACTTAGTCCTAATTACCACCTGCTGATCATAGATACATAACATTATGCCATCGATTAAAAATTCAAAATTTTAATGACATTAAAATATAGAAAACTGAAATTTAAAATTTAAAATTTGTAAAATAGGCTATACAATTGATGTTTTACCTTTATTTTGCTAATGATGTATTTTTGGATGTGTGTGTGTTTCAGTATTTTGTTTGCTACGATTTTCTATGAAGTTCATTTTATTTATTTATTTATTTAAATTCTGTGTGTGTAGGATAAGTGAAATTGGAATGCATATTTTTGTTTTGTTTTGCTTTCCATAGGGAGCTTTTGTCAGAATGTAGCTCTTCTGGCAGCTATTTATGGATATCTGACAACTTTCACTAGTCTCTGGGTGTTGCATATATTTAGAGATTAATTTGGCCACTTTACTATTTCTGAGCAGTTCTACACTCACCCAGGTCTTAAAATATATTACATGGAATTAATAATATAACAATGTGGTTTCCTTATTTACATAGTTATTTTTCTTTTTCTGTTGTTACGTTTTATTTTCACAGTATTACTTCTTTAAGTTAGCTAGTATTACATTATATCTCTTTACTTTTTCTAAAACGAACCTTACCCCTCTAAATGATAAATTTTTCCTTTTATCTTTAATAATTTTCTTTTTTAATTTTGTGTCTTCTATCTCTGACACATTGAATTATTTTTTGTTAGTTTTATTTCATTTTAGTTTTAGTAAAAATTTATGTCCTCTGAAATTAGGACCGTGGCTTCTGCATCTCTTCATATTTTTGTTTGATACGATTTTGTCTACTAATGTGTCTTCATCCTTTCTGAGTCTTTGTGATGTAATTGAATCTTTGTGTGCAAGTCTCCTTCGGGAGCCAGTGAGAGGAATCTGAAGGCTGCGTGTGGCCAACACAGGGTTGGCTGCTCATCAATGAGCCCGTGGTGAGGAGTGAAGGTGGCTGACTGACTGGCAACCGGGCTCTGGGGTCCGCTCGCCAATCCCATGCTCTTTCCATGATGTTCCCAGCCAACAGCTGACACCCCCAGGGCAATTCTACTCAGTGAAATGCTACCCAAACAGCTCTTCCTCACTGTGGCTCCGTAAAGGTGGCTTGCACTTCCCCAGTTTGCACTGCAGCCTCAGGCGTGCCCAGCCCGTTGTCCTATTTCCCATCTTATTTCCTTTCCTTCTCCCTGTGGCTGTCTGATGTGATCAGAGTGTGCAAATTCTACCTGCTTGTTCTTGCTGACTTTTCCTTTCCTTTTCCCTTTCACTACCATTCGCCCAGTGAGTGTCTCCTCGCCTGCTTCGCTTCCATCCTGGTAGCAGCCCCATGAATGATCTTAGCTAGACTGGCAGTGAGTTTCTGTTATGACAGAGGTTTTGTCCTCAGCTCTTTCCAGAAGCCTAGCAGTTTGTGCTTTAGCTACCATTGTTATAGCAACATCTTTTTCCTGAGTTTTTACATTTCTGCCTTGTGGTCTTCTTTCTTAAATTCATTTATTTCCAATAAATGGCAGAATGTGTTGTCGTACTTTTTACCTGCTTCATTCACCTAGACTGCTGATTTCTTTCACTTTTTCCTTTGAATTATATCTCCTTGCATTGTTATTGTGCAGTTCATCTCTCCTCTGCCATCTTTGAGTTTGGTTTTTCTAAAAGAACTAAGCAAAGTCTCCACATGTTCTCCTGTGTGTGCGTGTGTGTGTGTGTGTGTGCGTGCACACGCATATGTAAAATCTTATAAACTTTAAAACATAGCTCATAGAGCAAGACTTAATAGTTGATGCCAGACTTTTGCTTGTAGAAAGACAATAATTCTTCAAATATGGCTTAGTAATGTTATATTTTGTGAAACTCTGTTACTACTTTTAAAAATCAAACTGGGCCCAAAATGGCTCATTATATTAACCCATCCTTTTATTTCCTGTAATCATATTTAAATCAACAGATATTTCCAATTTCAGAGTACACTTTTCTCCATCAAAAAGTGTTCTTTTTCTTCAAAATTTTATCTTTTATTTACTGCCAAGACATTCTCTCAGCTATTTCTCTGTTCTTTCTGTTTTAAAGACTTTTCACATGTTTTGAATTTACAAGTAGCTGTCTTACTGGTACTTTTAGGATGAAGTTTCTTAAGTGATTTTTATATTCTCTTTTTTTTCTGTCTGTAGGATTCCTAGAATCATTTATAAAATTCTGACATAAAGGATCACACTCACATTGGGGATGATTAGCTAAATGTCAGTCTCTCCTATTACTGAAGGTTCTCAATCAAGCCACCAGTGACATTTGGGGCCATATGATTGATTGTCATGGAAGGTCCTGTACCTTGTACGGTGCTTAGCATCACCTCTGGCCTGTATCCACCAGAAGCTATTTGTGAAAACCAAAAACATTTTTTGTACATTACCGAATGTCTCTGAGAGGCAAAAGTGCTTCCAGCAAAAAACTTAAAACTCAAATTGTGGCAACATCAACTTAGTACATTTCCATTACCTGGCATAGTCTAACCAGCAATCAAATGCTAATATTTTGATGGTATAAATGATTAATTGGAGAGTGTATCATTCACCTCATTTGCCCTTTGTGGAGCAACAGTATCTTAGAATGTATCACATATGAGCCAAAATATGAGCTTCTTTAGAGAAAAGGTAGAGAGAATCATTGTAAAAATGTCTTGAACAGAACACAGAACTTTTATTTTAAAAGAGAAGTAATGTGGTGCTCAGAGAGTTGAGAATTTATTCTTCATCACATAGAGCTGGTCTAGAACCCTTAAAAACAACTGTATACAAGTGAAAAAATGAAACCTCTGTAAAAGACAAAATAAAACTAATTTCTGGTGTCACAATTGAGAGACTATGAAGATAAGGAACAAAACATTGTGAATCAGTGTTAGAAAAAATTGAAGCCTACTGATTTTTCTAAACATTGTAAGTTATAATAGAGTTGTATTCAATAGTAAAGACACAATGAACAGCTTGTAAGCTTTTCTTGAGATTTTTATTTTGATGAAATATGGGTTTCCTTCCCATAAAGCACTAAATTTAATATCTGTAAAGGTAGTAAAAATGTCTGGGAAGAATATATATAGTAATCTAACTAAAATGACAATGAATTATACCACTGGAAAATACATAAAATAAAAAAGTTCTATTTAGAAACATTTTGAAATAGCCAAGTACCAATAGCATCAGTATTGCTGTCTGCCACTGGTGTGAACTGGGATAAGGGTGGGCAAGCTGACTGCAAGAGGTACGAGCAGGTAATATGTAGCTACTGTAACATAGGTCATGCAAGATATATAATTTGCACTTTCTCCCACTGCAGAATGGGTAGAAAAAGAAAAAAGGCAGAATATTCTCAGAGTAAGACTGACTTCATTTTAAGTCACTGAGTCATGAGAATTATTCTTTGACAACATTTTCTGTGAAGGCCAAGATTTAAACCACTGAGAACAGATACTTATTTCTCCTTGATTTACCTGAGAAACTCACAAAAAATCAGTCTTGTGCTGTAAGGACATAGATCAGTTTCTAACTGACAGATATCAACTCTTGTTTATTAAGTGTTGCCAGTTAGCACACTGGTAATATAAGAAAATAAGCTGTAATACTTTCTGAATTTTAATCATGTCAGTCATTGAGAAATTTTTATAGAAAGATGAAAATCTCCAGAGGTTTTATAAATTGTTATTTCTATGTCGAGGGGAATAGTCAGATAAATTAAGGATGCAACAAGAAGAAATGGCATCTAGTCTATAAAAATATAGAGATGAACAATAAATATGTATAAGATGAAAGTTATGATCAATGTAACAAAAACTCTTGCAAAAAAATAATAGCAGTACTTTGAAGGGAAAAGCCAGGTTGTTATATATTTCTGGCACAATGTTTTAAGGAAAACTATATTCTAAAAGCATTATCATTTTTAAGTTACACATACCTACTTTCAATGTAGGAAAATCAGAAATTACCAAAAATATAGTAGGAATAAGTACTGTTAATTTGGAGGGGTGTGTTTTTCTAAACTTTTTGTTGTTGTCACAGCAAAGCTCTATAATTATTTAAAAACAAGGAAATGAGAGTTTGAGGAGAAAACAGTTATCCCAAAGTCTTGTTTTCCTTTATTCACTTAGGAAGGTTTATAAGCATCACCAATGGGAAACTTTACATTGAAAAGAAGGGAAAAGTAAAGGGCCAACCAGCAGTATCCTATTTCCTTTTGGAGGCTTCCTAGTGACCACTACTATGATGATTATTTGGAGAAAACTAACCTCACTTGCAACCAATGCCAGAAAATGGTAGAACAGAGGAGACACAGGGAGAGAGGAAGGAAGGCACCACTTTTCTGAAAGGATAAGGACCATCTAGATTTAAATTCATCCTTATACACAACAATGCTTTGATAAGAAATAAAAGAATATTCCACTGCATTAAGTCAGTCAAATGGAAAACATCTCTAAAAATGTATTGACCTTGTTAGTAACTGAAAGTAAACAGATTTTGTCCAATTTCTTTGTTTTCTCTTTTCAGCAAGACCATATCTGAAGAATGATTGGGATTCGAATCTCACTGTGCCAGATAACGTAGAGTAAAGAATATGTGAACAAAAACTAGAAAATATCAGACATATGGCAAGAAACTCATTTTCATTCATTTTCCAGAGGGGGGAAAACATTTTAACAGAATGCAAAATATTGTGCTCTGGTTTACTTGCCAAACAGAGAAAAGTGTGAATTTTAGCAAGGAAATCAATGGCTTAGCTGAATTGCAGGAATTTAGAGTAATTGCTTTAATAAGCAAATCATTACAAATGTTAAGTATTTGGATGTTAGAATTTAAGAAAGTTCCCCAATTAACACTTTTGCTTGGTGAATGAAAGATGGGCCCAGACATTTTGCTTCTGTAATAATCCCAAATTTTGTTCACCAGGAAGCTAGTAAGCCAGTATTGCATTGATCTTCCCTTATACTCCTCTGTCATCAGGAGATTTCTTGGCTATTGTGTTTACAGTTTTATGAAGTGCCATACGTAAAATGAAATTTCATCTCTTTCTTTATTAGCATCTGTTTCCTTTTAGTATGGTTGTGAGCATCTCCAGTGTAACTGGACAAGACTGGCACACATGGGCTATTCATTCAACCTGCACAGTAATAAGTAAAGACAAACTTTAATGTGTTAATTGGAAGCCTATCATCCAACTGTAAATAGATCACCTGAACCAAGCCTGTATTTTTTCAAAAAATTGCTTTAGAAGAATATTACTTTCCAAAAAATTACAGCTGTAATTCTTAGAAGTGAAGCCCTGCTTATATTATGTCAAGAGTATGCGTCAAAAATGACTGAACAGCAATGGCTTTTCTTACTTATCAGATTTGTTTACATGGGAAAGCAGAGCGCATCTCGCCTGGAGCCCAGCACGGTAGAAAAGACTGTCACTCTAGCAGGGAGCAAGATAGGAACAAACTACAAGTGCAAACATAGTTCTTTATTTATTGTTCTCAGCAGGTGTCAGATGCCATAGTTTCTTCACAACCATCAACACCCTGGGGATTTTTAGATCCACATCCAAAACTAGGAAGAGGCAAATGGCGACTAACCCTAAAGGATTAGGTACCTGAATCCTATCCCAACTACTAGCAGACTCCAGCTGCGTTTAAATGTTTTTTTTTTTTTTTGAAGAATTTCTGATGCTTGGTGCTCACTGATTACTTCCAGATTTTAGTTCTACCCCAGTGGAGATTTGCTACAAAGAGTTTATCTGCTGTTAAAATTGCAATTGCTGCAAAGAAATGTCTTCTCTTAAACCAGTGTCCAAAACATGAACTGTTACAACAGTTAAACAAACAAAACAAAGTCAACTGCTACTCACCTGAAAACAAAAACAAAAACGCATCCTTCACAAAGAGTGAATCTGAGTTATTTGGAGAAGTTGGTGTTCTCATCAAACATGGAGAAACCTAGATGTGGTCTGTAAAGTTACTGGGAGATGCCTTTAAGGGGCACATGCAGATAGTCTTGATTCAGGTACACCTACACTGATAGAGAATATTAACATAAAGATCATGACAAGCACACAACTAGTAAAGGGATAGAATGGTTAGCCCTTTTGCTTCTGAGTTAACTCTGAATCCTTTGCTTCAGTAGTGGAAAACTCTCACAATGCTGAATACTTGATATTTCACTGAACATTGAATTAATTTAGGACACACAACAATTTTCTAACATGACTATGAGGAGGAAGAGAATGTTGATGA
The DNA here is from genome assembly GCA_004025085.1 of Thryonomys swinderianus. Lineage (NCBI taxonomy): Eukaryota > Metazoa > Chordata > Mammalia > Rodentia > Thryonomyidae > Thryonomys > Thryonomys swinderianus. Next base: position 99,476 of record PVIC010000851.1, on the reverse strand, counting down.
TGAGTGGCAGAAAAAGAGATCTAAGAAACAGATAGTATGAGACATAGACATATATACTACTAAGATCTTCTAAGAAACTTGCTTGGCTTACCCATTTGAGAATGCAATTTTAAAACATCCAAAGGCCCTGAATACAGACTTTCCTATGGTTTCAAGCTGTACTGAATAACTCTTGGTATACAAATGTAGCTTCTGTGATTGTTACCCCTATTCTTAGACCCTGGCTCTCTCGGAGGCTAGTTCTGCCTGAAGGATTTCCTCTAAAAACTTCCCCTCCTCAGTGTCAGTTATGACTATCCCCTTTTCCTTGGGTGCTGTTCAGTTTCCTCTCAAATACACTGACTCCATAGGATGTTAAGAGTGTCCCCTCTCTTGAAACATTTTCAACTGAGCACAGACTAAATATGCACCATGTCACAAAATCAATGTGTTTTAATTTATTTTTTATTTTTATTTTTTGAGACATGATCTCGCTTTGTAGTTCAGGCTGGGGTTAAACTTACTCTGTAGCCCAGGCAAGCCTGGAACTCAGCAATCCTCCTGTCTCTGCCTCCTGAGTGCTGGGATGACAGACGTGAGCCACCACACCCAGCGCTGTGGTGTATGGTACTGATTTTGCTGGTAAGCGTGAGTCACCACACATGGTATTGTATGTGGTTACCAGGGATTGAACCAGAGACTTTGCACTTGGCAGGCAGGCTCTGGAACCACTAAGCTAAATCTTCAGCCCCAAATCAATATTTTTCAAACATAAAACCACCTCACTCCATAGACAGGCAATTTATGGTCTTCTAAAAAATAAACAAAAATTCCACAGACCTCATCTGGAGACATTAACTCTTAAATCACTCCTAAAATGGGCTTGTATCCATTAAAGGACAAATATTTGACTATGCCTGATTTCATTGCATTTGCAACTCAACTCTGTAACCTGATTTATGCAAATAAATGGAAGTCATGTGCACATATACAAAGAGAAGATAGAAATTAAAGTAATTGAGCTAATTTTGATCCTTCTTGCTTCCACCACCCTTCAGAGAAAAGATCCATATTATGGAATCTCCTTTTCTAGATCATGCCCTCAACCACATCAGGTTTCCAGGTAGAGGATAAAGATATGAGCTAATGATGTATCTTTTTACAGCCTCATCTCTTCTTTCTATGTATTTCCATTATAATAGTTCACAGTATCAGTATCTAGGATAATACATACATGTTTGCCAGTTTTTCATAGCAAGTCTGCCCCAATCTTTGACCCCAGACTGAATAATGTTCTAAAGAGCCATGCACAATAAAGTCCTCATAAGTTCTATGATTTTAATGTTATCATCCTTAAATTACTAAAAAAGATTATATTACACTAAATAATTTCACAAATTTCTGCACCGAAAGGTACATATATAATGTTGTCATTGGAATTTACAACACTCATCTGTGTTTTATAGCTCATTAAAGTTTTTGTCAGAACACAAAGTGTGCACTAAAGAAAAGACAACTGGCTATTTACTTTCAGAAAATCATGGGAAGAAATAGCACACATATCCATATTTCTACAGGACAATCATCATATCAACAATGGAAAAATCATCTTCATTATTATATCTCACCTTGCATTATATATTTCTAAACATTCAAGAAGGCAAAAGAGTTTGAGAACCTCAAGTATACATTTACTTAACTCAAGCTCTATTGAAAGTACCAGCATTAATGCTTAGGACAAGGACGCTGACTTAGAGAACTCTCAGACCGGCAAGAACAGCAGATAAAAGTGCCAGTATGGATCAAATGAGTCAGAGGGTGAGGGACACCAAACTGAACAGAGCACCACAGTGCTGTGAGGCAGTGATGACAGGGTGGTGACACAGCAGGGACTCTGGCTAGCTGGGTGGTTTCCGGAAGAGAGATCTTTGAACTGGGCCCAGTAGGACCAACACAAAATGATAATTGTGTTAGTCATGGTCTTTGTTGGTAAGAAATGCAGATCAATCTAATGCAAATTAATTGTTTCACAAATTGTGAGCTTTAAGAGGTCCAAAATGTACAACGCACATTGGAAAATAGGAAGAAAATCTTCAAAGGGGGAACTTGGGGAGTGGACACAGTAAAGCAAAGAAGGGAAAGAAAACATGTGAAGGGTAAACAATGGAAACAAAGCTTATGTATGTAAGGGGTGGAAGAGTTGTAGGCAGGGCAGGGGAATGGGGAAAAACGAGAATTAAGGTATGTCATGTACAGGTAGAAATTCTCAATGACAGATGTGATCATAACATATACTCAAAATGTACCAATAAGCTAATTCTTTAAAAAAAAAAACAAGTTAAAGTAAATACAGAGATCCATGCCAAACTAGGAGATTAAAGCTTGCATGTAATCATGGTCAAGAATAGGTTGAGTTCACCAGTTATGATTTTAAGAACAGAATGTGGTCTGTTATCTTTATTCCACTTTGAAAAATCCAAGTTAAAACCCCATGACTCAGCTTATATTGTTATGAAAGGCAACTGTGTTTTCATCCTTCAAAATAATGTGAAGAAAATGAAAACTAGATTAAGTATTTAAAAATGTTAACAATCTAAAGCTGGAGATGACATGTAATAAAAACTGAAGGAAAATTAATTAAAATAAAGGTGCAAAGATATTTGGGAAATAGACTATAGGACATATTGAGAATGAATTAAATAGCTTAAATATTTTTTGTAGATAAGAAGAAAATAGTGTTTGAGGACAAAAGTAGCTGTATAAAAGTCTATAGACTGTGATGGTGGTGATAGTTTGGAGACTGGACACAGAAAAAAGAAAGGATATCAAGCAGCAGACCAGAGAGTTCCTAGTCCTGGAGTGTCATTATCTAACTACCTAATGTTTGGAAAATTACTTCTTTTCTGGTATCAGTTTCTACATTTACCAACCTGGAAATTAGAATATTTCTTCTATCTATTCACTAATTCTACTGCAAAAAGAATGAATGTGATTGCCTTGGGTAATTCTGAAGTACTAAATAAATTCAGGTGTTATTATTCATAACCGTGCCATTCAAGATTCATTTCCATTAAGGAACAGAAGATCTCTTTCAAATCTGTCACCACAGATAACTGCTACTTGTCTAAATTGCAAATGCGTTTAGGCTATACAGGATATAGAAGAAAATAAGCAAGGTTTCACTGCAAGTTAAGAAAAACAGTTGCTTAATATCTGATATCAATATCTCACTCTAATACCTCAAAAAAGCACCCATGTACAAGAAAAAAATGCCAGTATGATTTAATGGAATGGTTCTGAGCTGTAAAAATAAACTCTCATGGTATTTAGTAACTACTTTGCTCACTACAGATTAAGTTTCCCTGGGAAACAACATTTCCAAGCTATAAACAAATGGGGAATACATGTATTTCCTTGGGTAATAAATCAATCTAAGCCTTATCTCACAAATGGCAATAAAAATATCAAAAGTCTTAATAAATTATCTGTCATTCAATAAATGTTAGTCTCTCCATATTTTTTTGGTTCACGGCATGGATTTTACTTTTCCTGGTCTCTAGCCACAGATATTAACTAAATACAGTAAATAAATTCAGTATTAAAAATTAAAGCTAGTTATCCATCAAATTGTAAACTCTAAATGATCTCTCCATATCTTTTCAATCCAAAATGATCACTCATCTTCTGTATGAGCTGTATGTTCACTGCTTTTCATTAGAAAATAAGCAAATAGAATTGACTTTAGACGGTTACAATAAATGTGACAAATCAAAAAAAATTTATGGGGAAAAATAATCATTTTATTCCTCTGGAAACAAAAACTTACTTTATTTGTTAAAAGTATATAATTTTGATATTAAAAGCTGAATTTTAATTTAAATTTGAATTTTCCTTTCAAAAGAGAAACTGTTACTATAAGTTATTAAAAAGTGGTCATTTCATTTTCAGGTATATGAAATTTAAGATACTATTATTAGGTGGTCCTAAATTGCAATGAAATATAAAATCAAGGTAAAAAAAGTTTGGCCTTTTCCTTTCTACCTTTGAAGTTCTTTTCTTTTTTTAAATCTTAGTTTAACATTACCAAGACAATGATTGTAAATGATAATAGTTTCCATTGTGTGGGCTACACTTAAATGCTTATCGAGATAATGCACAGTGCAAGTTCTGCCGAACTTTTGCACCGTTTTACCTGTACAAACTTTATAGTTGATAGTACTAGTTTCCTATTTTTTCAAATAGTTTTGTGGTCTTAATTATAACTTCACAGTTATGATTTTGAACTCTGGGTGATAAATAATATTTGAAGTCTCTTCACATTTTACCAGATAGATGAGGGATTTTTACCCTTAATAATGGGTCAACCATCCCCAAAATATATTCTCCCTAAAATAGTTAAATTTACTTTTTGTGGTGTCCCACAGCATATGTATGTACATATAATTTTAGGGTACAGTTATTTTTATTGGATTATTACAAGATAATGAAAAGAGGAATATGAAAGAATATTATTCAAGCTTAACTTTTAACATACTTCTCATTAATGCAGTTCTTCAATTCTTTCCTGCTGGGAAAAAGATATTGTTGACAAAGAGCAAGCAAAATTGCAAAAAAGAAAACATTAACACAAAAATCAGAAACTCTACATGCTCCAGAACCGTTTCATTTGCTCTTTAGAAACTCTGAGGAAGCTATTGAAAGAGGAAAAGAAACTTGACTTTTTTTTTCCCCCTCTAAACCCTAGTTTTAAATTTTGAGCACACCTTAAGTAATGGAACGTCTCACAAAAGGTTAATTTCAGGGAGGGCAGAAAAGAGTTTTTATTCGCTTCTCATCATCAAAGGAATCGATAACAACCACCACAAAAGTCAACTCCCATGATTCACAGCGTGCTGATGCCAGGATAGCATGTAGGCATTTGAATTCATTGCTGTGTGTGTTAGCAGGGCACAGCATAAGCTGGTATATTTGCTCAATGATGAGTAAGTACATGCTGTGATATCAGGTCTAAAATGGGAGTCTTCTGACTTGGAATCAGCTTCTCTGCAGTTTGTCAGTCAGCGTCATAGCAGGTTGAGGAAGGAGTGCTGCTGAGTCAGGTAGACGCGAGCTTCAATCTGTCACCACTGATTATCGCTCATTTAACTATCAAAGTAATGAGATTATTGAAACTTATTTATTTACTAAACTGGAAAAAAAGCACTTAGCTCACAATACCATGGGGGGTATTAAGTAGCATAGTTTCCATAAAGTGACTGTTAGGTAAATTTCTTCAACAATCCTTGCATTTATCCTACTGCACAATACTACCTGCCAGAAAGAGTGGTGAAAAAAGATACTGCACAGATTACCAAGATCCACGTCCTGGATCAGCTTACTCTCTGAAGTGAAGCAGTGAGAGTCCTTTCCCCACAGGAACCTTGTGATGGGTACAGGGTCGAATATGTGTAAAGTGCTCAGAAGAGCGCTGGCTCATAGATAAAAGGACAGAAACATTTTTTATTCTAATGTGTGTAATTGCTTTATTTAACTGGGTTCTTGGCACTTTGTTAATCCTCAGATAGTTTCAGAAGAGTTTGACTCTGTGTTCCTCCCATTGACAGAAGCTGGAATCTTTCTTATTTTCATTTTCTTTGCATGAGAGGCTTTGTGCTCCTTGGATACAGAACTTGTTTCCTGGATGGAGTTCCAACCAAGGTAGATCTATCTCCATCACTAAACAAGCACCCAGAGACACAGGCTTTTGAACTAATAAATGTATAGAAGGGAAACCTGGGTTAAAAAGTGGCCAAAGTCCCACAGCAAGATGTGTGTATGATAGAAATCAAAAGAAATATATTTTCTTTAGTTTGGACCAGCAATAATAATATTAAATTTTAGGTTTGCTATTTATTTATTTATTTGGTTGAGAGGAAAGCTGTGGCTCAAACCCAGAGCCTTGAGCATACTAGGAGCCAAGCATTCTTGTTACTGAGAGATACACTCAGCCAAAAGGGTTGCTTTTGAAAACAATACATAAATGTTATTTGTAGAATAAATGCAAGTTATTTCAGCTTTTGTCTTTGCTTGGTGCTTCTCTATCTACTCCTATCTTTGATCTACCTCTGCTTTAAGAAATCAGCTCATGGGCCAGAGGGTTAGCTCAGTGGTTCCGGCACCTGCCTCTCAAGCACAAGGTCCTGAGTTCGATCCCCAGTAACCACATATAATGCTGGGCATGGAGACTCACTCCCACCAGCAATCAACACCACATACCACAATGCCAGACGTGGTGGCTCACACCTGTAATCCCAGCACTCGGGAGGCAGAGACAGGAGGATTGCTGAGTTCGCAGAGGCTTGCCTGGGCATCATAGTGAGCTCAGGGCCAGCCTGAACTACAAAGCGAGACCCTGTCTCAAAAGCAAAAAAAAAAAAAAAGAAAAAAGAAAAAAGAAATCAGCTTATGTAATTACAGGGCCAGCAATTTAAGTATGTAAGATAATTCAGTAACATGGAAATTCAAACAGGAACTAATGTTTTAATTTTAAGGAAGAATATTTTATTTCCACCTGCATGAGGTGCACCACTTTACAGGCAGTGACCCATAACTTAGAATCAATTTGAAGCATATGAATGCTAACTCATACCTTCCTCACAGTAACACCTAGAATAATGTTTGACTTTGTAACTATCTAATATAACCTAATCTAGCTAAGATGACATGAAACTTCCCATTATAGCACTCTGAATGGATTCTTTCAGGAAGAATCTAATTTTTCAATGGGAATCACAGTTAATTTATTCACCAAACACTTATTGTTACCTGTGATAACTGAGGTGGCCAAGGGCCTTGGCTGAACTGACGTGTCTGGGTTTTGATTTTACTGGTGGCCAAATCTTAGATATGTTATTGAACTTCAGTATGATATGTCTCAGGCAGGAACATGGAGACAACAGTAGTATCTACTTCATGTTGCATGTTGGTTAATTACACTGATGTTAGCAGAGTGTTTTGATTCATACTTGTGATATAATTAATGCTCATATAGAAATTGTTAAATAGTTCTGTAGAAATTCTGAAAGCACAAGGTCACTAGAAACAAAATCAAGTAGGCACAAAGTATTATACTGGATAAATAAACATATGTTATAAACTTAAGTGAAAAGATCATTAATTCTTCTTGGACACCAGCAACAGATCATCTCTAAAAGTGTCATTGTTTGTATAAGCAGGAGGAAGTACAGAAATGACAACCATATGGGTGAAACTTGTATACATCTAATTTAAGAATCTTTAAAACTTTTGCAAGATGAATGTAAAGATATAGCTAATTTATTTTAACCTTATAGAGCAGAATTCCCAATACCCCGGCCACAGATCATTTCCAGACCCCAAGCTGTTCAGAATGGGCTGTAGAGCAGAGGGTGAGCTGAAGTCGACGGAGAGGAGGTTCCTCTGTGTTCACAGCTGCTCCCCATTACGGCCTGAGCTCCTTCTGCCTCCGGGGGGTGGTTGCATTCAGTCCTCACGAAAGTGCAAACCCTACTGTGAACTGCACACACATGCAGGGGATCTAGGTTATAAGCTCCTCGGAATTAGCCTGACTTCCACTCCTCAGCCCCAGGCCACGGCAAATTGTCTTCCAGGAAACTAATTCCTGGTGCCAAAAAGGTTGAGTATTGCTCTTTTAGAGAACATTAAAAACAAAAATTGAGTTACTACCCTCAGAACACACATGGATTCAAAATTATTCAGATATTTGTTTAAGTAAAATATAACAATTTTAGATCAGAAGACAGACTTGAGAACAGTCCTGTTACCAACCATTTGATATGGAATGCACAAGCCTGAACACTGAAGTTCTGAGCCTTAAAATTTCTGCACACCGGAAGTTACTTTTAGTCAAAGTTTCAACCCACACAAAGCCAGTACCCAACTTGGCTGATACATTTTGTTCCTGGCTGTAATCATCTATGTGGTGCCAGGTGGCTATTAAACTGTTACTCTGAACGTTATTTGCGTCCACGTGCACCACAGGCTCAAGCTGTTTGTTATAGACTGTTCCTCCTCTTGTAAATATCGTCATGACAGTTTCAGTTGGAAAGCTAGGCCCATAGTGAGCAATAATACATTCTTATTGGTTTGGATGAATAAACTAACATATTTTCTGAATGAGTCATTTTAGTAAAAAATAATTATCCACTTAGGTCATAGACTAGTGTTTTTCAAGCCTGAGTAACAGACAGATCCCGCTACTTCTAAAGGAACAAATTTTCTTGAATTTGTGAGAGTATCTCTGTTACATTCCAGAAAACCAAAAAGGCCATTTTTAATCAAAGGCTTCTATGAGGAAAATAGTTTTCATTTTATTATTTTGTAAAACAGAAGTTTTCTGTTTATAAACAGTTAAAATGTGTGTTTATGTCTTTAAATAATCACAAAAATATGATGACGACATTTACAAATTGTAGGTTCCCCAAGAATACATCCTCAGACATCTTGTCACTTGCAAACATGCATTTGGGAAACAAGACTGTAGATATTTCTAGATCATAGTGGTCAAGATAGAAGGGCAGAAATATTTTACTCACATTCTGAAGCAACTCCAGAGGTTGATCCAGCTTCTAATATTGTTGGTACAGGTTGAGAAATGGGAGCAAAGAAAGCTCAATTTGCCTGAGGTTAAATGAATTACATGATTTTAATGACTTGGAAAAATGTTTTCGGTCAACAAGCCATCGTCACCTCAATTCTATTTTTATTTCATCGTTATTAAGAAAACGTTTAACCAAATAATCACCTCTATTCGAAGTCTTCCCCTCACCTCATTTGATAAGAAAGGTAACTCTGTGCTTGTACTTTTATGTGGTATTAAAAAAATTTTTAACCAAGTAGCAAGGCTGTACACAGCTTGAAAACACGTTATACAAAATTGAAATATAATTTCAGTCATTTCTGAAAGGCCCAATAAAAGCAATTTAATAATTCTAACAATATTTCCACTGGTGACTAAAATGGCTCTTGATTTTAAAGAAATTAACTAAAGTAATCTAATGTTTTTTTAATACATGTCTATTTAAAAGACCTTAAATAAATATACACATATAAATTTCAGAAATTAAGCTTCTGGGCACAACATGGTTTATGTATCAGAAAGCCAAGAGAAAATGTGTATTTTAAACAACAATCAATATTAGAAATACTACATACTGAAATGATAACTTTCTTTTAAACTCTTAACAAACCCAGTAATCCGTGTATACTGTTTTTACTGCTATTATTTATTTTTAAAGAATATAAAATGACTACAGGAGGAGAAAATGCCATTGAAATAAGAGCAGTAGTAATTACAAAGAATCAAACACATTATTTGAATTGTGCTGTGAAGACCCTGCTGACTTCCCATGGCTGCACCCAGAGCACAGAGAACGTCTTGGGGCCAGAGTGGCGTCACAGCACACCCCCGCCACCCTGAAGTATCCACATGAGGAGGGGCTATTTCACCTTTGTCGAGATACTGAAAGCAGTCTGAGGGTTAGAGAAATGAGTAAGATGTCACCTCTGTCTTTTGAGAGTATAGAAAAATCACTCACCTACAAGCAAAAAGAAAGGGAAAAGCTGGAAGCAGAATTGTATGAGCAAAACTAAAATTCAAGACTGTTCTGAGAGATCGGAGGAGGAGCTCAGTAGAATCTTCATAGAGGAGTATGTGATCTGGACTTGGAAGAAGTTTCCAGTAAGGACCTGTGGGAAGGGCATTTTCCTTGTAAAACTAAGGCTGCAAGTATGCGAAGAAGCTAGATATTAGTAAGGCCACAGTGTTAGGTTCACAGCAGAACCTCAACACTATGAAATTAAAACTCAAGTCTTGGGCCGGAGATTTAGCTCAGTGTTTCCAGGGCCTGCCTCGCAAGCTCAAGGTCCTGAGTTCGATCCCTGGAGACCACATACAATGCTGGGCACGGTGACTCACGCCTGTAATCCCAGCACTCGGGAGGCAGAGGCAGGAGGATTGCTGAGTTCGAGGTTTGCCTGAGCTACATAGTGAGCTGAAGACCAGCCTAACTACAAAGTGAGACCCTGTCAAACAAAAACAAAAACCTCGTCTTAACTTTTCTTAATGAAATAACTCTTTAATCTACCATGTGAAAAGTTACCTAGTGCTGAATAACAAACCACCACAACATTCGGTGGTTTACAGCAATGACAATTTTTAGATTGCTGTTCTGAAAACTGGTAATTTGGGCCTGCCTTGCGGGAGTGGTTCATCTTGTTTGGGTTAACCTCTGGTGATTCCTTCCAGACACTCAGCAATTTGCAATTAGCCTGCAGATCCACAAGAGGCTGGTAGTTTAGGAAGTTCTGGTTAGGAAAAATCATCTCAGCTTCGTGGGACTCAGCCTTCCCCCAGCTAACCCAGGACTTTCACAAGGCAGCTGGTTGGAGGTAAAGACAGCCAGTAGCAGACTGGACTTCTTATGACAGACGTCACTCCTCTCACGTGCTGTCGCCAAAGTTCTCTGGCCAGTCCCAATCAGGAGGCTGGGAAATACAATTCCCCCCAAGGGAATAGCCACAAACTCATCCAAGTGTAGATTCCAAAAGGACTGGAGAATAGGGCCATAAAATCAATCTAATGCACATAAAATAAGCAGTGATTTCACGATGTTTAGAAACTGTTAAGTTTTCTCAAGTAGGTGCTGGATCTTGATCTTCAGCAGTGATACGTGCTCGTAACCATCAGAGCACAAACGCAACCAGTCTAGAATCTTAATTTTAGAAAGTCAGACAAAACTGTCTGCTTTGTTTTACAGCAAATTTGTATCCAGCCATTGTCAGAGTGATAAGGGACTGGTGGCGCATTTTGTTGTCTTTCTTCAATTCAGTGTCTTTTAACTTACCAACTGGCATTACAATAAGGAACATCAATTAATGCTAAATTACAAAGAGATTCTTGTGGGATTGCCTATTACAGCTGCCTTGATGCCAAAACCGTTCAAAGTGACGAATGTTTTACACTGAATACCAAATACACTCATAATTATTTTGCCATTTACTGAAAGTGTTGCCAATCTACCTTTGATTCTAAAGAAACTGCACATCTTTATCTACTTGAAAATAAAATCTTGTGCTCATGAGATCTACACAAAGGCCCTTTTATGTGGGTCAAAAGGATGCTTCCCCCTTGTCCATTTAATATGTTTTCTCTGAAGTTCTCTATGCTGCCCTTAGGGCCATCCACATTCTGGTGATAAGCATGTAACTTGCATAGCAAACTGCCTCTCTCCCAACCTCACATCACAATATTCAGCATTCAATATGTCCCATAATAAAACCATGTATTTTTGTATGCTCTACACATACAGTGAGGGTATTGCTCTGTGAATAGAGCCCTACAGTATAGACACAGTTTACCAGGAACTTAGCATTTAAACGACTTTCATCTTGACAATGACTGACATGTCTCGCTGAGAATATTATATATTTAGAAGAGTTTTTGAAGGCTCTGTACTTAAGAATCATGTCTCATCATACTCAGTGAACTTCTGAACTAAGTCTTAAATGTTTAAAGAAGGGTCACAAAGCTGCTCTGCTACAAAAGTCGGCAACGAGCACCTAACTCACATCACAAAAGAAATTCATGCATAGAATAATTTTTCCTAAGTTTTCTTCCCATTAAAAAAAAAACTCTTCTACTTTTACCTTTGAATATTAATCACCAAGATGAGAATGTGTGCTAGAATCAAAGGAAAAGACAAACTCTAGAGGGGGAAAGTACATCACAGTCTTCATAAACTTTGCAAGAATTTCTTCAACACATGCCTGTCCATTTACACAGCAGATCCAGGAAGGCTAGAATTCAATTTCAAATCAAATAACCCCCATATCGACGTGCAGGGTAGTTGTCAGTGCACCCTCATCAACTCTGCGCGTTCTGGTGGGTAATGCGCACAGGGTAACATAGAGTAGCCATTTGGCTGAAAACCGCTCCCGTCAAATTGAAATAGCCTTTCAAACCTTGGTTAGAATGGAAAGCCATAATGTATGCTTGTGATTTGATGAAAAATACTGCCTTTAAATAAAGGGGGAAAAGTCCTGCTGTCCGAATACGAGTCAGCACAATGACACAGGTGTCGAGATCTTATTTAAAAGTGTTAAGGTATAGAACTGCTCAGCAGCACAATTTGTAAGGAAACATCGGATCGTGTGCCAGGGACTAAAGATTTGCTGCCTTATACCAGACAGAGGTAGTGGTGATAAAGTATGTTTCTTCCATATAATTACTTGCCGCTCAAAGAAAGTGGTGTGTCTAAATTGGTATTTCAATACAACCTAAACAGATTATGTTGCACAGGAGATACACTAGTTTTTGTCACACATTTGCACTTGGAGTCACTCAATGTCACCTATGACTTTTTTTATGGCTACACAGCAATATAACTTCTTCAGAGTAAGAAAATGTCCATTTATATGGACATGATGAAACATTTAAACTTTAGAAGACAAAAACTTTTTTGGCTGTTTAAAATAATCTTTAAAATATTCCTAATAGATAAAGCTCTATGAACATTTAGAAACAGAGCAATTCCATGACATATTATTTTAATTTGGAAAAGGAATAATAGTTTATCTTCTAGCTAATATTTTAAGGAATTTGCATGGCTTTTATTTATGTAAAAACCACTGCAAATCATATGATGTTTTTCTCATATTATCAATGAGGAAATAAGATGAAATGGGAATAAAGGACTTGTCTAAGATTTAATAGCTGTGAGGTTCCAAATTCAGAAAACTTTGATTTGAAAACTTGTTATCTAATAATAAAAACTTTAAGTGTTCAAAGTCAGAATTGTTGGGAAATATCTTGTCAGTTTTTTATCTATGAGTATAAGCAAACATGTTGTGAAAAAATATGGTTGTTCACCTCTCATTCTAATACCTTGGTTGAATAAAGCCTGATACAGTACTGTGCTTCATTACCTTCAGGTCCATGGACAACTCCTAGTATTTCCTTTTAATAAATTCTCAAAAACAAACATGTAAGTTCCATTTCACTAGCTTACAATACAAAATGTGATCTTATGCCACTTAGAATCCGAGGGAACACAGTTCTGAATTCTTCTACATTTCTTGTTAGCAAATCCTGCAATCAATGGATAATGTATTTTAGATAAAAATTTTTCCACTCTGACATTGGGTAAGGTGCAGGAAGGATGGGTAGATTCTCAAAACTGCTGGTTTTAAATCCTGGTAGAATAAGGAGACTAATAGTCTCACTATTTAGTATTTAATAAACAGACTATCACATAATGTCTCTACTTTGGTAAGACTTCTTCTTTAAGTTTTGTTTACTCATTCCAGTGAAATTTCAGAATGATTTGAGAGGTGTTGACCTTGGCTGAGAGGGTAGAAGAGAATTGGAAACTTAATTGCTTTTTTTTTATATACAGACTTCACAAAAGGCTATCATTTCTGATTAATTTCTATCTTCTGAGGCGCTAAATATTTTTAATTCCTAGTCATATCCAGGATTCTGCTCTTCAAGTTAGCTGGGTTTAGCCTCCTCCTTCTGTGGATATTTTTTGGAACTGACTATGGATCATTCACTGCATTCTACCTTCTAAATTTCCTTGATTTCTATAAAGATCAAATAACTTTCTACTGTCTGCACTACCCTTTTTTTATCCCTGTAGTTTTGTTTCTGTTATGTTAGCCAATGAAAAAAGCAACTTTTCTTAGCATCTTAGTGACTCAGAAGGAATAAAAGTAAACACAGATAATATAAGAAAGTATGTTTTTGATTTCTCAGAAATGATATGAAAGATAATTTAACATTGACTAAGATATGAAATAACAGAGAAAAATTATACTTTTAACATGAGTTTATATCTTTGGATATATATATTTGGATGGTAATTCACATTTAATGAGCTATTAGATGCTTAATAAAATTTTTATGGAACTTTCTAAATATCTACAAATATTTCATCATCTTAACCTACTCTTACCCATTTTTTTTTTTTGAGACAGGGTCTCGCTTTGTAGTTCAGGCTGGCACTGAGCTCACTATGTAGCCCAGGCAAGCCTCGAACTCAGCAATCCTCCTTTCTCTGCCTCCCAAGTGCTGGGATGACAGGCGTGAGCCACCACGCCCAGCTTACCCATTTTTTAAAAAATGTAGTTGCCCCCCTGTGCCTCAGTTCTTCAGAGTCAACTTAACCAGTTTCCTATATATTGTGAAACTTGAATGTGAATATTTTTTGATGCCCATCTTTGGCATCCAGTTTAATGTGTTTTGCCTTCATTCCCATTTCTCTTGCAATTCCTATGGGCAACCATCGCCAAATATCTTTCTACGAGTGTGGCATAATGCTGTGAGCAACTAACAGTTTCCTTTCATTTAATTTCAGTTCCTCATATCTTTTCTTCTGCCCTTCCTACTCTGGAACTCAAAATCGGCTTATGTTTATGAACGAATTAGGTTACCAGGTATTTCCACATGCATTAACTCATTTGATTCCCACAGACCTCTCCATGAAGAATTAAAGAACTTATCGTCATTCCATTTTATAGAGCAAGAAACAAATTTGTAAAGCTTTTTGTCCACTTGATAATAAAATGAGAAAGAAATCTAGGTTTTCTTGACTTCAGTAAAATATGAGAGTAGAACTTCAGGGTCTCATTTGGAATTTTTGCAAAAATTGTTCAAGTCTGGGTAAATATTGGGGAAACAAAATTATAGCATTAATTTACTTTTCTTCTTGCCCAATTTTTGAATAATACACCTTGAGTAATACCTTCTGCATTCTATGCAGGACAGTTGGTAACAGAAAACTCAAAGCTAGACAATTCCTATCCAGAAAAAAATATTAAAATTGTTGGCATTAATCCCTATGTATAATTAAAGCTGGATAATTCTGAGGTGGATGAATGTCTCTGCTCCTGTACTACTGGTAATCTGTTCCCCCAAATAATAAAAGAGCTCTCTATAGATGTTACTTGCTGCACTATATTCAAGTTGGATGAAGCTATCAATTTATTCAACTGTACAAATAAACCTAAAGAATCTTTTAAACCAAAGGACTGTATATGAGGATGCAAAATAAACATTAGCTAAGCAGGTAGCAAGTGGATTTGTTGTTCCACTCTAAGCACAAGAACAATCTTCTTCCTACCTTGGGGAATGAAGCTGTAAAACACCACTGGTAATCATGTTTATATCAATTTTTTACTGGAAAGATCAGCATTTCTTGGGCTCTTGACAGCAACACATGACCACTTTTTTTTGTGCTGGGAATTGAACCCAGCTCTTTATACTGAACTACACCTGTAGCCTTTTTTTTAAATTAAATTTTAAAAAATTTGGACACGCTCAAGTTGCTAAGTTGCCCAAACTGAGTTTGAATTTACAATTATGCCTCAGGCTTTGAGGTTCTGGGATTAAAGGTTTGCCCCACTGTGAGCCTGGTTTAGGTGTGACATTCCTTTGTATGTGTGTGTATGTGAGACCAAAGTCTCCCTATATAGTTCAGCCTCCCCTTGAATTCACCATGCAGCCCAGAGTGGACTCCAACTCACAGCAATCCTCCTGCATCAGCCTCCCAAGTGTGAGGATTCCAGGTGTGTGCCATCATGCCTGCCTTGGTGTAACATTCTTGACAGTGCAACACACAAAATATCATGGAAGAAGATAAGTACCTGATGACTCTAATAAAATACTCCACCTGGAGAGAAAATAAAGTTTGTCAATTCTAAAAGACACCTAGTTTTCCTTATTTGCCAGTCTGCCTAGAACAACACAATGTGAAAATTATAATCTTGTAAATGCAACTTGGGATTCAACACCAAAAAAAAACCCATAAGTGAAATGAAAACTTTTTTTTTCTTGAAGGAATTAAAGATGTGGAAGAATAATGAACCTCCCTGGAAAGAGGTCAGCAGTAGGGCTTCTAAGGACAGAATACACAGTAGCTGTAGCTGATACAGCAAGGTGCATCTACAGCATTCATGAGGTTTCCTTTCATGAATATTATCTGAGAATCTAATTTCATGAATAATATCTGGCTTACATTTTCTGCACCATGGAGCACGCATGTCTCAGTTTTTGAGAATTCCCACACCCAGTCTGCCGCTCCTGTTTAGGTAAACTTGCCCAGCTAGTTTGTAGCTTATGCAAGTGTTTTTCATCTGTGATCTAGAGCAAGTCCAAGCGGCCTGGCAATTTTTTGCCTTCTTCCAACTTCCCTAGTTGGTAAAAGGTCATTATAAATGTACCTTTGAAAATGAGAATGTCTAGAGTAATTTACAAGTGATTCTTCACCGTGCTGATTACAAAGCAAAAACTAGGTGAACCTAGTACGGTATGGTGTATCCATAGTATAGAATACAGCAGTCTTCAAATGATTGTTCAAAACTACATTTCATTGGCAGATGTTCTTGAAATCCTGTTGAGTGAAAGCTACTCAGTGTGGGGTTTGGTGTTGCGATGCAGCCAGATTGTCCTTACACATGATCCCCAGCTGTGTCCACCTCTTCCCCCCTTCTTCAGTGACTTGACATGGGCAGCTTGACATCAGCCATGGTGAGACTATTTATAACCCAGGCACTGCCAGCACTCCTGATCAGAGCTTTACTTAGGTTATCCAAAGAGGTCATTGTGTGATATCTATGCACAAATCTGTCTCAGTCATTTTCTGAATATATTGCTGCACAATATATCCATCACCTGCAACTTAGAGAAAAGTTTGCTCTGCTGTGTAGTTCAGCAGTTTCAGCCTTTGCATAGTTGACAGTGTGGTGGGAGAGGCTGAATAAAGAGAAACTACTCACACCACAGCAGCCAGAATGCGGAGTATGGAAGGAAGAGTGGGGAAGGAGGACGTACCGTTCCCATCCTCCCCTCTGTGACCTGCTCCTCCTGGCCTGATCCTGCCTCCTATCATAATCCAATAACCTTCGAAAAGCCTCACCTGCAAGTGCATGTGGCTTTGTGAAAACCATAATAATATATATGTATAAACTTTGAAAATGTATATGAATGTGAAAAAGGGGTAGGAGAAGATTTACTCTAAGGTAATAAAACTTGGTATTTGTAGAGTAGGTTACATTTCCTTTTACCTCTCTTTGCTTGTCTTTTTCTAGATTTTCCTTAACACTTATTAAGTTTTTTAAATGAATGCAATCATGTTTAAAATAAAAATTACCTATGTAATAAAACTATTAAAAGAAAATTCTTTACCCAGCTGAAAAATTAATTATATAATTTTGCATGCTTTAAATCCTAACCTATCCCTCTAAATCTATAATATATATCGAGAAATTAAAAACCACAAGTGATCCACTTTCACCCATAATTACTTGAGTTTTGAATAGTGTCCAAAGTATAAGAGAGCAGCCCTAAGAAAGAAAAGGTGATGGAAGACAAAGAAGAAAGCACCCACCCATCTCTCCAAAATACTTATGATTCAAGAGACTCTGGAATTAGAAGAAATCTTACAACATTAACTGGGAGTGATTCTATTTACCCTGGGGAACCCTGGGGTTGCGTGATTTAAGTGTTATGAGAATGTGGAAAATTACAAAAGTATATAATGTACCAATAAAGATAAATTTTAAAAAGTGACCTGGCATAAAGAACTCAAGAGAAGGGAGATGTTACCTCAGCCTTGGAGGTGCTAGCTTTTTGACAGAGTGTTCTTGATACTGGTAACAGTTGAAGTCCACTCTGCCTTCTGCTAGAAGTGGGCCAAGTGCTTCTGAGCACAGTAAGTGCACGTCCCCGTACTCTTCCCTAAGTTTGAGTTTGTAATTCCTCTAACCAATTCCTAAGTACTCTGCATCGTGATCACATTGCCTTAAAAATCTTTTTAAAATGTCTTTGAACTAATGCCATTTATAAATAATGTTCACAAGTTTTCATGTCAAAGTTAGTGTGTGTTTATGCCCACACCTGTGTGTTTATAAATCATCATGTATCATCATTTGTCACTACTTGTATGTGGAAGTAGAGGGAAACTGGAAATATTCTGAGAAAAGAGAAAAGTAAAACATCTTTTTCTTAGAATCCTAACACTGGGTGTATTTTTTTTTTCCTGTAAACTACCTCCCCTTTGTTTTTTTAATTTTTTTCTTTTTCCATTCTAAATTCAACCTTCATAGTTAGCCTTAAATTTATATCCCTGACAATGGCTAGCATGGGAGTTCTCAGTCCCATGCTCTGGTGTTTATTAAATAACATCAGGGAATTGTTTATTTGTTTGCTTGGCTCTTACCTTTTGGCTAACATTTCTTTTGGAATTATTTTATCTTTCTGTATTCCCTATTCAGTTTTCACTGACTGTATTGCTTTTTGCCTCTTGTCATAATTATCTGTAATGTTGAGTCAATTTTGAAAGTAAGCTCAGCTTTGCCCTCGAGGTGGCAGGATTTCTGTGGTGGGTACTGAAATGATTGCTCCATATAACTTTATAAAGTGTAAAGACCTCTGAGATGAAAGCAGCTATATAAATGTAGGGCTGTCATTTTAAATTGCCATTACCGTTTGAAATTCTCAAGAGAAGCATTACCGAGATCTGGCGTATGCACCATATTAGATTGCTTAATATCATTAAAGCATGTGCAGCAAATGAAAATACCAATTTCCTCTTATGTGTAGCTCATGTTTAAGGCTGCGTATCTAAAGCTAGCATGTCTCACAGCTCATTCCAGCATATTAATATGCATTGAAGGAAGCAGAAGTTAACAAAGTATGAAGACAATGATGTTTCCCAAGCCTGCTGATTGCTTGTGTATTCTGCTTGTGAAGACAGTTACTGATTTGAGAAACTAAATGAAGGGAAACATATATGAAGTAAGTTTGATATGATCAGGAAAGAAGCCTGTATAGAAACACACATAGCATATCACCATGTGATTTATGTTTAGCTCTGACAATAAGGAAACCAAGAAATAACACGTACATACAACTGTGGAAAAGAATTACAAGAAGAGAAAAATTACCGTAATAGTGAAAATGGCTTGCCCTCTAATGTGAGACCAGCTGTTCCTGTGGATTCTGCTGGCAAGTTTGTTTTACGAAAGGAGAATGCTGTGCATTACAAGAGCTGTACACGACCTAGCAAGACTGAAATGCCACGAAATAAGCAAGTGAGAGTGAGGCATCAGTGGCAAATTGGAATCTAAGGCCTTTTGTGCTTGTTAAATGGTGGAATGATTATAATTGGAAAAAGTGATGTGCATTAGTTCTGAGTGAATGTACAAGAAATGACAAGCGTGTAACTTAATGATTACTTCACAACACTCAGGATGCCTTCTGGTCTGGCACGGAAGAGTTCAGCCCTACAGCAGAGAAAGCCACAGGCCTTCTCCTTCTATTCATGAGTATTCCCCATAGGTCACACAGAAATAACCCTGAAGCACGAAGTCTTGGTTTAGGAAGTCTGCTGCTTAAACTCTTAGAGGTCATCGTTGCAAGGAATAGTGGGTTGTCTACACAATTTTGTTTTTTCTCGCCCTATCACAATCACTGTTAAGCAATTAGACTCCTTCCTGGGGGAAGGAATGATATGGAAAAGTTTCTTTAAAATTCAGTCTAATATTGAAATGAGTGAAAGTATATCATCTCTCTCTCTCAATACTATGTAAGTTAAATGTGTTAGTTGTATAACAGCATCAGATGCACATTCTCTATTTTTCTGCATAGGAAACTTTAGAGCACAGGAAAATATTTGTTTGATAAAATAGTTCATCAAATGTTTACTTCCTCAAAGTCTTATTATTTTAAACTGTTTCACAAGTCATTTTTGTGTAAACTGTGAGTAGGACTCCAAAGGAGTAGAGAAAGGGGTCACAGGGGTGACAGCACCTTCTGTACCATGGTGGTGATAGTGGATGCACTGTTCTTTGTGCAGCGGTCAAATCAAACTAGATCCCCAACAGTGGGTTCTACTGTTTGTAAATTGCAAATGACAACTGAACATGCAGATACCTGACTTAACCCTCACACTATCTATGCATGTACAGAGGCACCATGGCAAGGTCCATAAGCAAGTGAAATTCATGTTTCTATGTATCAGTCAAAAGATCATTTAAGTAGGAAAGAAGCAAAGTGGGAACAAATACAAGTAATTTTTTAAATGCTTTCCTTTTGAGAAAAAGGTTCAGTGGGACTTTCATTAACTGGAGCACACATAGAAACATCAGTAGTCCATTAAATTATTAACTACAGTCAACAAACACACACAAAAGTGTCATGATGCAGCTATTTTTTGTTGTTGTTGTTACCTGGAGAACTGATTCTAGTTCTGCTGTATAACATAAAGTAAGATCTGCATATTAACAACCTTGTTAGGTTATATTTTCGTAAAATCTAAATGAACTACTGATAATTATAAACACAGTTTAAATACTGGAAAGAATGGGAGTACAACATTATTTAATAAAGGAAAATCTCATATAAGCAACAGATATAAATAAAATTCTCTCACATATTGTAATTTAGAAGGTGAAGGTTAAGAACAGGTTACACACTTCTACATTACACGGATAGGTGGGATTCTTATAGTTGTCCCTAGATGGTGTGAAGCAGGGACTCTTCACTGAGGACTGCTAAGGTGTAGAAATACTAAAAATAGAAAGCAAAACTAAAACCAGGAGAAACAGAGGCACATTCTATTTTCCATAACTCAGAATATCTTTTTTAAAATTTAAATCTTTATTGGTACATTATGTATATACATCATGATCACACATAATATTGAAAATTTGTACCAGAGCATGACACAATTTAATTCTCATTTTTCCCATTCCCTTACCCACCCTACAACCCCCCGCCCCTATATCCACAAGCTTTCTTTCCCTTTATCACCATCATATTTTTCTTCCTCTTGTTACCCATTCCCTTTGAATATTTTCTTTTTCACAATATCTTCCATATATCCTAGAGCTCATTTATATCTTTAAAACAAACCACTATACCCACTACATATTATGCATAAGCACTTTGCCAGCATTTTGAAAAGATATTCTCTTCTATAACTTTGAAAGTCTCTTCTATATGGCAAAATATTACAATAGGGTTTTCTTGGCTTACAGAAAAGTAAATCTTATTGCTGTACCTCTTCTTTAAAAAGTGATATTCATTTAGATATGTGATTTAGTGTGGGAAGGTTTAATAGAGAGCTTCATTCTTTTTCAACATCTATTAGTAGGTTGAAGTGAAGATAGCTAGGATGAAGAATATATTATCAAGACCACCGTGCAAGTAATATCCTGCATATTGAGTCTAATCACCCATTTCAGTTAGGGTAAGAGTTGTTAAGAATATGGAGAATCACACTCTAATGATTAGTAATGAGAATCACACAGATAATGAAATTAGTATTGAGAAACATATTTTAGGTAGAATGATTATCATGGGAGATTGATTAAAAGGATAATTAAAGAACAATGTAACCCTTTTCATAGTTATCAGGTTGAACTTGATCAAGGTAATTTATCCTGGTAGTGTAGCTATGCCAAGTCACAGAAGGACTCACCACTGCTGAAAGAGATGTTTGTTACATGTTAATGTAGACATGGTGTCATACCAGTGCAAATTTCAAAGATAGGAAGTATCAGTGGGCCTCATGATACCTCAGTAATGTTCAGAAAGGTACATCTTTCAAAGAACTTGCAATCTTTAAAAAGATTTCTTAAGAAGAAACCACTGAATGGCTCAGTCTGTTGGACGCAAAAGGAGAATCCAGTCTTCTGGTCTACTTGAAATATTAACCAGGGTTGCACAGAAATATTGAATTTTAAAAAATAGAGAAAATTCTCTTATATTTCTCCTATTCCTTTATAGACTCTCAGATCCTGTTATTAACATCTTTTCATTAGTTTGGCACATTTGCTATAGTTAATGAACCAATAGTAATATATTTTAAGTAATGTTCAGAGTTTACATTGAGCTCATTCTTGGTATCATTCTACAGAACAATATATAGAACATTTCCATACACAGTGCCATGTATCCACTATCACAATGTCATGGTCTGGTTTCACTTCCCTCAAGGTCCTCTGTGATCTACCAGTTTGTCTCTTTCCTCCAATCCTAGCCCCTCCAACTCAGTGATCTTTTTACTGTTTATGAGGTGTGGACAAAATCCACAATGAATACTTAAAATTTTTAGATGTTACAGCAAAAGAGATATCTTCCTTCCAAATATTCTCCCCTTCTTTGAGCACAATTAGTCTATGTTTTTAGCCTCTTTCTGAATCCCCTCTGGAGATTTACTCTTGTGAGTATCTTTACCTGCACTGTCATGGCTACTGCAGTGTCCTAGACAGATCTGAAAGGTTTGCTCAGTGCAGAGACAGTGCCAGGAACTGCAATTATCCATAATATGAATATATCCATTTGCATATCCAGTCACCTGATAAAGGTAACTAGGATTGCTTTCAACTGTCAGAAATCATGAGTAATACTTGTATAAACATTCACGGGCAGGATTTTATTTGGACATATTTCCAACTCAAGGAAGGAAGGAAGCAAGGAAGGTAGGAAGGAAGGAAGAAAGCCCACTGGCCATATTTCCATATTTCTCAGAACCACGAAGCAGAGCCCTGAGGGGACAATGCCCAAGATGGAGAGGGCAGAGACCAGGGAATGGGCATACCTTCTCACCCATCCTGACACGCCCTTTACTAACCCCGGACAATAGGCTTCATGTTTAAATGCATGAACCAACAGGTGACTTTACCTGGGAAGTTCTGTTTGATTTTTAGTCACAAGGCTGAATGATACCTAAATAATACTTAAAATATTGTGTTCCTTGGAGCAAGATACTCCCTTCTCATGCTACATAGTTTCAGAGACAGAAAAAGAAATGAATCCATTTGTTTGTCACTTATTAGGAAAATAAATTGTAAAATAGTACAATGGAAAAGAAAGAACAACTAACAGGAATTCAACTGCATATGCTGTAAATTTTTGTATTTTATGCTTAATATTACTATTGCATATGTAACATATCATATTGTGTCCCTTACATTATTCCTATTTCTACAAAGACTTAAGCTTATAGTCCCAATTATATTTATTAAGCATATGAACTCTTAAAAGATAAATAATGCAAATATTTGTAGTGACTATATGCTCTTGATGATGCTTACTATATGACAAAACACTGTGGATAAAATATTGAGACTTCATGTATTAGTCTAACAAATATTTATTTTGCCTTCATGCTCTAGACATGAAGTTTAACAAAACACAGAAAGGTTACCAAGGAAATTACAAGCAATTTCTGTAAGAGCCAAAAAATAAGTAAACACATAAAAAATGACAAATATGTAAACTGCATTATTATTTCAGAAACTGGTACCTGCCATTAAGGTCAAATAAGACAGCCCAATGCGACAGAGTGAGGAAGGTGGTAAGTCCTTCCATCCTTAACTCTGTCCCATGACTGGTCCTGATACAGCCACACAAGAATCATCTCAAGGAATGTCTAGTGGGAAAAAAACTGGCAGCTAGCCTTGTGTTGACCAACAAGAGAACATATCATAATCCTCTGTGGAGCCTTAAAGAGCCACAACTGAGTTCTCCTCTCTGAGATTCAGATTCATGTAGCCTTGGGATGACAAGGCTCTATATAATAATTAGTAGTAAAGCTAGTGTGCTTTGGCTCACGTTCCTAATTTTTCTAATTTTTCAGAAAAAAAAAAATTTCAGGAACATCTAGAGTTAGTAATATAAATTTAACCTCCTGGTGCTGAGGATTTTGCTATTTTCCAATCAGTTGTGCACCCTATTTTACTATGCCCGCATTAAATAAATGTGCAAAATGAACTTTCGACCTAAAGTTGCCTTTTGAAATTTTCTTTGACATCTTAGGACTTTGTAATTTTAAAATTAGAAGTTAATGAGCACTAATTATCCAGAAGGCAGGAGAAAAGAAGACACAAAGAAAAAATCTTGAGTAGGAGAAATAGATGAAATTAATTCCTAGACTTAAAGCTTGTGTAGCCTTCGCATAGGCTTCTGCTAGGCGAAGCCATGATCTTAAACTAACTTTTTGTTAGTCTTATACTTTTTCATTTAGATGTAGTGTGGAGAGAGACAAAAGGCACAGTTGCCTATGAAAGATACATTTGTGGACTCAGGAAGAAGAGAGCAAATAATTATTTACACGTTCAGCAAAATGTAACTATGGTCCTGTGCATATCGCCATTTTTTATCTTAGCTAGCAAAAAAACTAAACATTAATTCTCCCTGCGTGGTTAATTCTCACCTGTGTCTTAGTATGTAAAGTGACAAAATTTAGAGGACTTTCTATGCTAGATCAGATTTCTGGTCTCTATCTGGCTTTCTGTGTGTCTAAGAAATGAAATATAAAAGCAGCTAAGGGTTTTCAAATTCCTCTGAAGCCAGAGGTGAAAGCAGTTTGGAAGACATTTTGTTTCATCTCTTTTTAACTTCTTTAAAAATATTTCTGAAGATGGTAGCTAATAATAAGATAGGTAGGTGGACGGCGGGAAGATAACTAAAAAGTTCAGAATAGCTCTGAGTACAATCACACTTAAAAATAGAACGGGCCAGGAACAAGCCCCACTTACTCAGTTTATCTAGTTCAAATGTAGCTGATGCCTCTGTTTCACATCCCTGAGTTGCTCACACTTTTCTTACAGACTGAAGAATGTGCCTCAAGCACTGCAGAGCCTGCCAAGTCCATGCCAAGGACATGGGAATGTGAATTATCAAGCAAGCTGAGGATGAAAGGTGCCGAAATCATCTTTTTAGAATATTGCCAAAAAACAGCTTGAGTTTTTAGGGTGCTAATTGCTGAAATATGTTTTAGCTTCTGAATTTATTCCGAGCTTTTGACTCACTAACCAAAAGGTAAAAAAGGATGCTTTAAAAGCAAACAGTTCAAAGCAAAAAATAATGGAAGTATTAGGATGCAAGGTAAGGAAGCATTTCACTCAGGACCTCTGGGAAAACTATATTATAGGAAGTGTATTTCATAGGTGCCATATGACTACTTGGGACCAACAAAGTCATTCAGTCCTTCATTGATTTCTTTCAGCCTATGTCTTTTCAGGAAGCCATGATCTTGATAATGAGGCACCACAGACATACTTCATATGAATTCATCTGCCCTTTTATCACTGTATTTCATATTTAAATTTCTAAAACATTGTTTATACTTGCAAACTCATTTCAGCCTCACAATAATTTGTCAGCAAGTAAAAGCCTCTGTGTTTTTCTGTAAATAAAACACACATGCAGAGCTAGAACAAGTTGCCTTAAAGTTCTGTCTCTTATTGGAGAGAATCAGGGTGGTATGAGATCACTCGTCCCACTGTAAAACTGTCCCTCTCTATCTCCACTGGCTTTTCAAATTCTCAGAGTGTATAGCAGAAAGAACTTGGGGAGGCCTATTTGGATATTTTTGTAGGAAAGCTTTAGCTAAATGAGTTTTCTGGATTACATTATTAGATAGTACTGTAAAGAAGCATTGGTACCAGACAAAGGTGCTTTCTGCTTTATAAATTTAACTCACCAAAACTGGTTGCAGACTGAAAATAGTCTCACTCTCTCATATATATATAGACATATATATATGCGTATACATATATGTGCATATATATGTATATATGTGTATATGAGAGTATATATGTATATATACATATATATGTATACATGTATATGTATCTATGTATATATACATATATATATGAATAATAATAAGATAGGTAAGTGAAACAAAATGTCGTCCAAATATATATACACATATATATTTATGTATGTATATGTATGTATATTTTTATATGTGTGTATATGTATAAGTTAATATTTGGTTGTGGATTGAGCAGACATTAATCTAAATGTTGCCAGTCTAATATACTGGAAGGCCTTGCAACAGTAGAGTTAATGAAGTTTCACTTTTAAGCACAGAACTTCTTATAACACTTTTTATGACTTTTGAGGCTCTACAACTTCACCTTGAGGAGCATCCTTTTCTAAAACAAAATTTTAGAATTAGTTAAAATGATATATAGAGCCATGACAATAATTTCTAATTACTAGTGATTATTTACTTATTTTTGTGGCTTAAATTTTCTTTTTTATTAGTTTTTTGGCTTTGTTTTTTGTTTCATTTTGTTTTGTTTCGTTTTGCTTTGTTTTGTTTTGAGACAAGGTCTTGCTTTGTAGTTTAGGCTGGCCCTGAACTCACTATGTAACCCAGGCTAACCTCGAATTTGAGGCAATCCTTCTGCCTCTGCCTCCCAAATTCTGGGATTACAGGCATGAGCCACCACACCTGGCATGAGTTTAAATTTCATTATCAAATGAAATTTTGTTTTGTTTTGTTTTAAAAAGTGACAGAAAAATATATATTTGATCAAAATATCTCTGTATAATCACAGTTTCATTTACCTTTTCTGCTTCAAATACATAACAAAATTAGATGAAATTTGAATAGAAATATTGAGTAATTTTGAATTTATTAAAAATGATTAAAGTTAATATAAAAATTAAAAGAAAATAAAAGTAATTGCAGGTCCTATTTCCAGAGAAATAGGTGAGAAAAGGAGAGGCTTGTGAAAATCTAATTCAATAAAGTTGTGAAAGGATAAAAACAGAATCAAATCAAAGAGATGATAAACACAAAACTGTATGATACAAGTATAAATCCTGTAAAAACCTTAAATCCTTCTTTTAAAAATTATACCATTGTGTTCACAATTAACATGCATAATCTCACTATTTAGTGGGAAGGCATATACCCTGCAGATATGCCAGTATAATGAACAATCTTCATAGGCAAAATACTGGAGTTGAACAATAGCATGTACTGATGAGGATTTGGAGAAATCAAGACTGCTTCTCTGTGCATATGAGTGTGCTGAGTCAGCCAATTTTGAGATCATTTGGAACTATCTACTAATACTGCTGAGTTAGCAATTCTGCTTCTTGAACTACACCAAGAAAAGCTAGTACACATGTTCAAGGGCATATTTAATGCATACTTACTGCAGCACTGTCAATAAAGCAAACTTTTTAAGTAACTTAAATGTGAATCAAGAGAAAAATGATTAAATATTTTTATTTTATTCACATGAATAATGAATTCTGCATAGCAGTAAAACAAATGGACTATATATTACATGTATCATTTTTATTAAACTAAAAAATATAATGTGAATCAAAAATGCACAAATTGGATAATAATATGCATGCATAATGAATATAGTTGCATATTTGAAAAGATGAAAGACAACATTCTATGTAGTTTATTAATCCCTATAAATCTAGGGTGATTATTTTATCTGGGAATGATGATAAATGAATTTAAGAAAGTAAACATAAGGAGCCTCACTTATATAGATAAAATTTTACTTTAATATCAAATTTTATCTTTCAGTACATTTGAATGTTCATACTTATTAAAAACAGCAGCAAGAGAGTGAAGTTATCATGAACTGTGTTTCAACTTACTCTGTCAAAAGCTGATACTGGGTTCAAATAATAAATGTCTAAATATTTTCATTTATTTTATATATTTATATTTTGAACACTGCATGGAAGGCATGTGCATACAACAATGAAGAATAACACCATGTTTATCTAATTAAAGCAACGTCTAGCAATATTTGAACACCATCTCCTTACAGGGTCTTTAATTCACTCAAACACCATTATATTTTATCTCATTATGGACACTGCTATTCGTTTTTGGATCCAGATGTGAACATTGCCAATAGTGAGTCTGGTTAAGTGACAAAAAGAAAAAGAATAGTATCATGATTTAGAAAAGTGCCCCCCCCAAGCCTCATGGATTTAGAGGTAGGAGTAGGGGTTTTGAAAGGCAACTGAATTGTGGGGATAAATCAACTGTTGAATTCATAGCCAACTATGAACAGAAAAAGCAGTTCCCTGGGGGCACGACCTTCATGGTCCGCCTGTCCCTGGCTCCTCCTCCTCTCTGCTTCCTGGCTCCCCCCAAGAAAAGCAGCTCTTTTCACCATGTCCCTCCACCATATCATTTCTGTTTTGGAGCCAGATTGAACCCCCTGAAGCTGTGAACCAACATATACTTCTCCTCCTTTAAGTGTTTTCTGTCTGGTATTTTGTCGCAGTGATGGATAGTTGGCTCATAAAGCTAACAGGTAGCCATTAACCCTCCCATGTCAATTTCATGGTACTAAGAAATCCCTAGCTTATTAGTAAGAGACACTCTGGGGGATTTGGGGCTAGTTCTGGGGCACCATCTTTGTAATTTTATCTGGTCCTTTGCTCCTCCCTCTCTGGCACAGATGCCCTTTTCTGCTTCCTGGTTACTCTGAATTGAGCAGCTTTGCTCAGCTACACCTTCCACCATAAAGGGTCCTCCTCAGAGCATGGTAAGCATGTATTGAGTCTCCTGAAACCATGAATTTAAATTAAACTCCTCCTCCATTTAAATTGTCCGTGGCAGTTTGTGTCTCAGCAATAGGAAACTCGACTAACACATGCCATTTAAGAATTGTTCCCTATGGCCCGGAGGGTTAGCTCAGTGGTTCCGGCGCCTGCCTTGCAAGCGCAAGGACCTGAGTTCGATCCCCGGTAACCACACATAATGCTGGGTGTGGAGACTCACGCCCACCAACAATCAACACCGCATACCACAATGCCAGACGTGGTGGCTCACACCTATCATCCCAGCACTCGGGAGGTAGAGACAGGAGGATTGCTGAGTTCGCGGCGGCTTGCCTGGGCACCATAGTGAGCTCAGGACCAGCCTGAACTACAAAGTGAGACCCCATCTCCAAAAAAAAGCAAAAAAAGAATTGTTCCCTAGCTATGAAACACGTGAACAATTTATATGTGTCTATTTAATGCTGACAACCTTAAGAAAACATTATTACTGCTCCTCATTCAACTCATTTTATTTTTATAGCCATCTGTGTATATTGACAACTATTGGAAACAGTCATCTTCCTCAGATACATTAGGTAGAACTCTCAGAGACTTTGGCATAGGGAAAGACTTTATGAAAAAAAAAAACTCTGCAGCATGGGAACAAGCAGAAAGAATCAGAAATTTGGCTTATACCTTATTTAAAAAAAAAAAAAAAACTTCTTCCCAGCAAGAGTAACCACAACCAGAGTGAAAAGACAACCCATAATGTGAGAAAAAAATTTACCAGCTATTTCTCACACAAAGGACTACTATCTAGAATACATAAAGAACTTAAAATCCAGCCCCCCCCCCCAATTTAAAGACCCAAATCAAAAATGAGCATCTGAAATGAACAGATATTTTTCAGATGAATAAGTAAAGGAAACGAAGAAACACACAAAGAAATGTTCAACTTCACTGGTCATTCAAAAGGTACAGATGAAAACAACACTGAGAATCCATGCTACTCCACAAAGAATGACTGTTATCAAGAAATCAACCAACAACAAGCACTGGAGGGGTTGCGGGAGAAAAGGAATGCGTCTCCACTTTTGGTGGAAATATAGACTGGTGCAACCACTATGGATATCAGTGTGGAGATTTCTCAGAAAGCTAGGGTTAGAGGTCCCATTTGAACCTGCTATTTTTATGCCAGGTATATACACGAAAGAAAAGATTCATATCACAGCAATATATGTGCACCTATGTTTATAGCACCTCTGTTTGTAATAGCTAACTCTCAGAAAGAGCCCTAGAGATTGGATAAAAGAAGTGTGTTTTGGTTTTTTTTTTTTTTTTTTTTTTTTAGTAAAACGGAGTATTAGCCATAAGGAAAGATAAATTTAAGTCATTTATTCTCAAATGAATATACCTTGAAGACATACTCACAAGTGAAATAATTAGGACACAGATGTGTAAATATCATATTATTTCTGTAGTATGAGAAACCAAAGATGTAAATGTGGCTCAGAATGTATGATAGGTAGTGTGAAATAGAAAAAGTTCAAAGGGAAAAGGAAAAGGGGCAAGGGAAAATAATGAAGGGCCAAAATTTTGTAGAAACAAAGCTTATGTATATGGGGTGTGGGGCAGGGGAATGGGAAAATGAGAATCAAGATGTGTCATGTACAGGTGCAAATTCTCAATGCTGAGTGTGATCATAATGCATACCTAAAATGTACCAATAGAATCAGTTAAATAAAAAAACAATCATCTTCCTCAGTTTTGGTAGGAAAAAAGCCTCACCTCCCATGAACTCTAATTTTCTTGACACTAGAGTTCATTGTTGTGCTGTGTTTTGTTTTATTATTTTGTTTTGTTCGCTTTCCAATCCAAGGAGCTCAGAACATTTTCCCACTCACACACTTTTTTATGTGTACACCAGCAGCCAGTGAGGATATTTTTCTTTATTTCTGTTATACCTTGAAGCTAAAGGTGGTACATGGTGCAACAGTATCTTTAGAGGACAACACCAATTCTCCATCTCATTTCAGACAGTTTTCTTATTTCAAAATATGACTACAGAGTCTCATAGATCTTTTTGCGATGCAACTAAACAATAATACGGAACAAAAATTAAATACTTTAAATTAGACATGTTCTTTTATTTATTCAGGTTGACATTAAGAGTGAAATGCATGATCTCCAAGCAGGACCTCTAAAGGATGTGGTTCTTTTGTGGGAGAGATGATTGAAGTCAGAGTATTCCCAATGAACTATATCCCAAGACTTGTAAAATTTTTTAATTTTGAGCTAAGATCTAATTAATGTGCTAAGTTGTCCAAGCTGGGCTCAAACTTATGATTCTCTTACTTCATCCTCTACGAGTACTGGGATTACCTATGTGCACCATAGGAAGGTGGTTCTGAGTGAGAATTACTACTGTTAATTGAATTCCCACTTCTGGTCATTAAACAGTGTGAAAGTGGGAAGGATGAGTTTGGAAACTGTTTCTAGAAGAGAGTGGCTATACATTTATTTCTACTGTCCCACTGTGGTGGAAAAAGGGGGTCAGCTCCTTTCACCCAAGCTAAGTAAGAAAAGTTGTGGGCCCTCTCTAGGCAGCTTAGCTAATGTTTTAGCACCTGCCCTTGAAAAGCTTTCTTAAAGATGAGAGATATTAGCTCCTTACCCTTGGTGATGGCAGAGTAAGAAATGACCACTCTGTTGGGATTGTCTGAAACACATGGATGGGTTCGTGTCTCCTGTCAGAGGAGAGAAGCAGGTTGTTTTCTATTTAAGTAGACTCTTCTCAAGGCCAGAACTTGGTGGGAGACAGACAGAGCGGGTTGGGGGATGAACACCACAGGAAAACATGTATTGGTAGGAGACTAGAAAGCTGGGCAAAATCTTTTCTTTAAATAATACATAAGTCACAAGGATCCAGAACTGAAGAATCCATCTGAGAATGTGTGTATATAACACAAAAGAAAATAAACTACTCCATTATAAAGCACCTGCCCTCTCTATGTAATGAAGAACAAATTATCTGGGATATCATGATGATGGCCAATCTTGACTGCTCTTTGTTTCTCCTCCCTGTCTTTCTCTTTCTCACCAGGAGGAGCCGGAACTCTTCATTGTGGAGAAGGAAAGGGACAGAGATATGGGGCCAAACAGGGTGAAGCTCCAAACTCTCTCTGCCTTCATCTCAAACAGGCCCGAGAAGACGTTTTAACTTAAAATAAACTTCAGTATGCTCGCTGTTAAAAGTATAGAGCATTTGATTTCTAAACTAAGTCTATTTCTTGTAAGTTAAAATGACAGTGATATGAAAGTAACCATAAAAGCCATGAGGTCTCTGCTAGTTCTCACCCAGGAATAGAGAAGAAACCACCCATAGAGAAGGTTTCAGCGAGTTGGGGTGGGGTGGGGGAATGGAGGAGGCTGTGGGAGCAACAGGAGGAGAGTCTTTCAGTTTTTCTTGTCACAGCAAATGACAACTTAAAGAGTTTGATAGAGTTGCTTAAAGGAAAGGAGAGCAGTTTCCTAGCCTAAGTAAATGCCTGGGGGTGTCTATAAAGAGGAAGCTTCTCTAACAGGAAATCATGAAAAGGTAAGAAATTTTTTAAGAACAAGGGTGTCTAGGATTTAGTTCCTAATTCTTCCTAATAGTGTACAATGATATGTAGACCCTTTTCACATGCACAGGCCCTGAGTGACTCCTAGTCCTTCTATGGTCTAATACCATGGTTGGGTAACTGCAGCAGTCTGTGATCATTCACTTTTGTGTGTGAAATAGGTACATTTTATATACACATCATGATCACACTCAACATTGAGAATTTGTATCAGTATATGACATGACTTAATTCTCATTTTTTCCTATTCTCCTACCCACACTACAACCACCCACACCCTATATACATAAGCTTTGTTTCCCTTTTTTAACCATCACAATATTTTCTTTCCTCTTGTTACTTACTCCTACCCCATTTCCCTTTGAATATTTTCTATTTTACAATATCAACCATACATTCTAGAACTCAATTACATTTTCAGTTTCTCATATCAAAGATACCCTTACACATCTCTGACCTATTTATTTCACTTATGATTATGTCCTCAAGGTATATCCATTTGAGTATGAATGACTCAAACTTATCATTCTTTATGCCAGAGTAATAATCCCTTTTATTAAAAAAAAGCACACCTTCCTTATCCAGCCCCCAGTTGTTAAACATTTGGATTGTTTCCAAGATTTAGATATCATAAACTGAGCTGCTATAAACATGGATGCACATATATTGCAGAAATATGAATCTTTCAATTCTTTCATGTATATCCCTAGCAGGGGAATACCAGGGTCAAATAAGACCTCTAATCCTAGTTTTTGAGGAATCTCCATACTGTTCTCCATAGTGCTTGCACCAGTCTACATTGCCACCAACAGTGGAGAAGGGTTCCTTTCTCTCCACAACCTCACTAGTATTTGTTGCTGGCTAATTTTGAGATAGCAGCCATTCTTTGTGGAGTGAGGTGGAATCTCAGTGCTGTTTTTATCTGCATCTCTCAAGGACCAGTGAAGGATATTGAACATTTCTTCATGTGGTTCTTAACTGCTTTTACTTCATCCTCTGAAATGTCTTGCCAATTTTGGAATTGAGTAGTAAAATGTAAGGGGTTGATTTTTTTAAAGCTCTTTATAATTCTAGACAGTAGCCCTTTATCTAAGGAACAGCTGGTAAAACTTTTTTCTCATATTGTTGGGTATCTTTCTGCTCTGCCAGTGGTTTGTTTTGCTATGAGATCCCAGTTGATTCCTTATGCTAGTTCTTGTGCTATAGAGACTTTGTCCATAAAGTCTCTCTAAACAGATGTCTCCAAGCGTCGTACCTAACCTGTTTTCCAATATGCTAGTGTTTCCATTTTAATATTTAAGTGTCTAATCCACTTTGATTTTAGTTTAGTACATGGTGAAAGAGAAAAGTGTCGCTTTAGCCTTTGGCAAGTCATTCGCCTTTTAAGAACACCACGTGAAGGGTGAAGGGAGGAGCCCAGCTTCGGCAGGGAGCTCTAGACACTTTCTAAAAGAGTGTGGGTTTATTAATGGCTAGCACATATATCCAGCCAATGCCACGGACAACTTCATATGTATTCTATGAATCACAAGAAATCACGATGAAAGTGTTGGTCACGAAGTGCTTATTTCTTCCTTCTTTAACCTCCAATAGCTTTTAGGCTCCTGTGGAAATGCTAAGTGAAGCTAGTTTTCAAGTGTCATTCTTACCAAGTGAGATATTCCTTTTATATAAATATCTGCTGAGCTTTGACACTTAGACTGAAGTGTGTGTCCACATATCTGCTATAATGTGAATATGTCTTTGTTCATTCTGATTCAAAGATCCTTCAGTCAACAGAAGTGTTTTCCGGATGAGCAATTCAAGACTGCAAAATCAAAGGTGATGTACAAGACTGTCTTTCTCTAAGAAAAGCTGATCATCTTATCTTGAGAACTTCATGACCCAGATGGGACTGTGTAGTTTCCAGATCTCCCCAGGATGTGGCTACATGGTCACTGCCATTCTCTGAAAAAGACTACGGGCTGCCAGAAGCTGAAGAGGCCACCATGTTAGCCTATAATTTCTTCATTAGCTACTGGCTCTTGAGAAACCTTATCTTCTCTCCTTTTCATGTTAGTATTCATAAAATACGAGGAAGCTTAATTTCTCCTTAGGGAATTTATGAGACTATATTGTGAGCTGCCACTGGCCACTATGTTATTAATGAATGTGCTTGTTAATATATTTTTAATCATAAATTTTCCATTGCAGTTTTTATATAGAACAGTCATCTACTTCCAATAACAAAAGCAATTTCAAAATAGTCTATACAAATTCCAGTACCTCAATATTTACTGTTACTGTTATGTACCTCACATGATAACATCTAAAAATATTTTAAAAGATTTTCTCATACTTCCAAAGAATAAAAGAGTATTCATAAACATAATGTTGTATTTTCTGTATGATAATTGCTTGGTAAGTCTTGAGTCTTAAATTTAGAAGCTTGAAACATTACTAAAATAGTTATGGCTACAGCTGGAAACCAACTTCTAGACCTATTTTCATTCACATCAAGAAGGCTCCTAAACAACTGTGTGGTCAGTATTTTGGCTTGAGTACCTAATCCCCAAGCAACACAGGCCATCAAGGAAATAACTTGCATTTTCAGACATAATAGTAAGGAAGAAGTTATACCTACAGCTGAGCACTCACTTTCTTGCACTGCATGTCGAAAACTACCTCTCTTCAATTTAGAGGTGCCCTAGCCTAATTCAGCAGGCCAAAGGTCCTAATTTCTAATTTGCTAAGCAATTTATCACATATTACCTACACCCTCTCAAGTCAGATCAAATGCTACCACCAAATCGTGGCAATGAATCCAGACACGGTAAATTTTCAGATTAATTCACTGGGAGGATTTGTTGCCAGATATTGAAGATAAACTTTTAATTTGAAACATTAGCTGTGTATCCTATTATGTGACTGTTTCAATAATATTTATGTTAAAACAGGGCAACATTTCTTGAAACAATTAAAATTAAATTAAAATGTGATTAGAATTCAATTTCAAATAAGTCACCTCTGGTGATATACAGAATTATTTGAAAATCTTTAAGAACTTTGCAAAACTTTTAATGTAAGGTGTTTTGAAATAAGACTATATGTCTACATATAGTAAATAGGGGAGATTTCTTCAGACTCTCTCTCTCTCTCTCTCTCTCTCTCTCTCTCTCTCTCTCTCTCTCTCCCCCTTTGTTGTGTAAGAGGATGAGGGAATAAATTGCAGACAGAGAAGAAATTACATTCTAGTTGCTTCCCTGGCAAGAACCATTGGAACACAAGGACTATTACCTCTAGATTCAGGCACTTGAATTCATATCCTAGCTCTGCCTCTTATTAATTCCTTCACTGCAAAAGGCTTGGCCTAGTAATCACAAAGGGAAAGACAATATAATAAGGGGGCCATAATCAGAGTTATCTCAGAAACGTGGAGTCAAGTGATTACCATGGTAACAATTACTCCATTTACTATTAACCACCCAAAACAATATTTATGATTAAAGAAAAGGATGTTCCAAAACATTGCAGAAAGGAATGATGGTCATCAAGTAGAAAGAGTGAAAATTCATGAGAAGCTGAAAACTTGATATCATAATACTTTACTAGTGAAGGTTCTTATAAGTATGTGCATATCTGCATGTGAGGCTATTTGTCAGGGGTAGTACTAAGCACATAGTGACAAACAAAAAGAACATTAAAAAATAATGAGTTCTCTCCTTAATGACCCTTGCATCATTAACTACTTCACAGTGTAAGAATAAAGTTATAGTTAATGAAATTAAATAAATACTGGTAGTATAAATAAAACCCCAAATATATCAAAGCCATGTCATACAGGGACATTAAGATGATCTGGAATCAGGTCTATAATCAAAAGTCCACTAAGTCCTATTATTACTTATGTATTATTTCTCTGTCTTAATATTCTAATTTATAAAATGGGAAATCATGTATCAGTTTTGTTCAGGTATTATAAAAATTGAGTGAAATAATGCACAAAACAACATAGTATCTAGTCACAGTAGACATTCAGTGAATTTTAATAGTGGTTATTAACTCTGTCATTCACTTTATTAGTATCATTATTTTCAATAAAAACTTTACACAAAAGTCAACATACTATTATCAGGTATAAAATCCTAGTAATTAAAGCTACCTTGACAAATTCAGTTTATTTTAGTGTCAGAAAATATTGCCATGTCCATTGAACAATTTGAATTAAAATAAGCTGGGTGCCTAGCATATGATACTTAACAAAATGAACTTGATTCTTGCTGCCATGGTGCTTTGGATATAGTGAGAGTATTGAAAATATGCAAAAGGAAATCTCCAATAAAGGATAAGTAAAGTTACTTTTGGAAAAGCAAAAGAAAAGTTGCATATGGACGAAAGAGATACGATTTTTTCTGGAAACATACTGAGAAGTCTCAGAGCACATATATTGCAAGTATATTACAAGTAACAGGGGAAAAGGCAAGTACACTTAGACTTATAAATGTAGAAAAATACGTGACAATAAGTGGGGAAGGGGAGACCATGTTAAGCCTGTTCTTTCCAGTCTTCACAAGTACTAAGGAAGTAGAACTCCACTTTCAGGGCAGTGTGAAAAACAAATAGACTTTGATGTTCAGTCCTCTCTCTCTCTCTCTCTCTCTCTCTCTCTCTCTCTCTCTCTCTCTGTCTCTCTTCGTCTCTCTCTCTGCCTGTCTCTTTCTCTCTGTGCATGTCTCTCTCTGCCTCTGTCTCTCTCTCTCTCTGATAAAACTTACTAAGAAATGTATTTCATAAATCCAGAGATGTTTTCACAAAATCCAAACTCTGGTGTCTCCTTCCATGATGGTAGGGCAGTAACACACAACCCACCAGAACTTGATGATTTCATTTCAGGGCAACACAATTCAAAGTTTAATTAATATTTTTCTTTGCATACCAAGATATGCCACTGGCTTCTCTAGTAGGTTAATGGTATCATCTGTCTCCTCAGATGGAATGTATCAAAAGTAAGGTATTTCCTTTGTGACCTGAGCTCTCAACTGAACAGGGATGGACTGTTCAACTGGAAGCCCCTCAAGATGGTGGCATCAGGTTTGAGTACAAATATATTTTGACTTCTGCTTTGATTTTAAATGCTATTTCTTTGCTCCAAGTGAACAGGGCAATGGTTTTTTTTTTATTTCCTTCAGTAACTCATCACAGATTTTAGTAAAGGAAAGTACTTCTGCAACAAAGCTCCAGGGAAAGAATTGAAGAAAATGGGAAGTCCTGTCTGTTAGTTAAGTTTCAGCTTAGGACAGCAGAGACCTGTGACTTTAAGAAGAAATTGACAAACTGGACCAAACTCGGTTTGGATTTCAACTTTGAAAAAGTTCCCTTTTTGCTGATTCAGTTGAATAAAGCTTTGTGCCCTTTGCCTCTCACTTGTGTGTTTTTTAAATTTGTTTTGTTGTTGTTGTTTTACTGTTGTTCTACATGCATGGGCCACTTCTATTTTGAAAAATTTACTGAATTTTAGAGAGGAAAACCATCTTATACACCAAAATTCCTGAGTATTTGACAGAAGGGTAGGACTTTCTATGAGAGTTTTATCTATCAATATTAGAGCATGTGCACATATATGTGTGTTTGTGTGTGTGTGTGTGTGTGTGCATGTGTTCTAATATTTGAATTGAATTTCTTGGAAAAAATATATCACTATATATTATATGTAATATATACAAAATAATATATATATTTTTCCAAGAAATTCTATTCAAATTTTATAAAATTGGCTTGCTTTTTGGTATTCACATAGATTAATTTATGTTTTCTAGACTTACTGCTTTTTTTTCAGTTCTCTTATTTTTGCTTTTATATTTGTTATCCTTTCAAAGATTTAGGTCCTGTTCTGCTTGAAGATTTGAATTGTGTGAGGGGTTTTGCCAAGTCAGTAAGGGTTACTTTCAGTTGAAAATAATGGGAACTCCCTAAAGCACCATACAAGGTTCTTATTTAGTATCAATGCATGACTTGTTGAATACTACCTTTGTGAATGAAATTCCCTAGCCAAGAATCTGTTTCCTGGTATTTCTGGGATGGTCTTCTCCCTGTGGTACCTAAGAGAGGAAGTACTAGAGAACAATAAGAACTCAAAAACATAAGAAAGATTTATTTATTTTTCTTGGTAAATCTGCTTTGTACTGGGATTAACTTTAAATTTACGCCTAGGTTTTCAGTTTCCTGATTCTCCACAATTGTTAGAAATGTTCTTATTGCCAAAGTTGTAAAGCCAGTGCTTTCACTTCCCTTGTAAATTTTTCTCGTTGAATTTATTCTCTTAAAATTTGTAACCTTTTCTATTGAACTTAATGAACACAATGAGTAATGACTGCATCGTCTGTCACAAATTGTGGGGTGGCAGACCATAAATTATAGACCAACTAAGAAAAAGTAGGCTAAACAAGAAATCATAATTCAGACAGATTAGATTAATAAATTCAAGCATATGCTGATAAAATTATAATGTTTGGGTCATTAACTTGTGGTAACTGAATAACAATTGCTCATAAATTTAACATTTTTCAATTATGTTATAAAACAAAATGATATTGTTTAAAAAATTACTTCTATTTTTCTTTGAGTTCTTTAGCCTTATTTCCCTGTGTTTCTTGCAAAACACTTGAAAGCACAGACTTGTCTTCTTTCTGCATTTACAGGTATGAACATATTTTACTTAAACTATCATATCTGATTTTAACTTCTCGACTTGCACAGACTTAAACTTGTAAAAAAATAGAATACGAAATAAAAACTTAGAAGACTAGATGTTCTTTCATTTGCACTTAGAGCAGGAAAAAAGAGAAAGAGGAGAATATGATGCAAAGGAGAAAGAACACACTATTGCCATCAATAACCCCATTCAGTAATATATATGAACATAGTTTTTAATATATTATACTTTTAAATTATATTCTGTTGCATATGTGAAAAGAAATGAAAAGAAAATTTTAAAGTGACTTTGATTTTAT
The DNA here is from genome assembly GCA_004025085.1 of Thryonomys swinderianus. Classification (NCBI taxonomy): domain Eukaryota; kingdom Metazoa; phylum Chordata; class Mammalia; order Rodentia; family Thryonomyidae; genus Thryonomys; species Thryonomys swinderianus. The sequence continues at coordinate 60,516 of PVIC010000851.1, read as the reverse complement.
TTTATTCTCCTTTTAAATGAAAACTACACTGCTGTCAAAAAGTGAATGATTTATAGCCAAATGAGCAGACATTTGGTGTTGTTTCCTGTGTGACCATCTGCTGTGACAATGCATAGATTTGTTAGTGTGTTGTCATAGTCACACACTTAGGAATAATTTGAAATTGTTAGCATCTAAAATAATGACAGCAAGACAGAAGTGAAGAAAAACTAGATGTGGGAAGGGAGAAGAAAGAACTTTTTTATTCTATTTTCATTCAAAGTGCCCTAAATTAATAGTAATAACAAATATGCTGCAAATACTATTTCCCATATTTCATATCTTCTACCTCCAAAGAGAAGCACTGAGGATTTTTTTGATTTCTCGTAGTTTGGAACACAAAATAGGTCCATAAATAAAGACTGCCCAATGTCAAAAGCAGACTGAAAACTGCAGCGAGGTCAGAGTATACTGGGAGAACGGCGATTCCTATAACACATCAAGAACCTGATTATATGCCTTCCTCGCACTTTAAAAAGCTGTGTGGTCAGGGGACATTCTAAATCAGAAACATTTATTCACCTTTTGGTTCATGAGACTGACCCTACTGTTTCTAAATCTACTTTGACGAAGTATTTCTGATCTTCACTCCACCTGCAGGTCATGCGTGGTAAGACCCACTGTGGCGCCCCCTCGTGTGGATTGTCAGGTATGTCCCCAGTGTATCCTAGCGCCCGTGAGGTGTGTGACCACCTGATTTTGCATCACCCCTTATGGATTTGCATTAACCAAACAAGGTAAAGAAAAAGATTGAGGAACACAGAATTAAATGCTAAAAATTAGAAAAACCACGGTAATAGCTTAGTGTGTAATTCAATGCCTTCTCTCATCTTGCGAAAACTTCACCTTTTTTTTTAAAACAAAACTCACAATCTCTTACAAAAGTCTTGCTCTATATGTGTTTCAGAATATTTTCCTTTTTATCAACCTTAGAAAGTAATCTAAATTCATTATATTATATTTAATGTACATTCTACAATACTTATAAGTTTACACGACTTCAAACAAAAATGATTTATCATGTAAACTAGAATAAAGACTGTAAATGGTCACAGGACTGTTCTGCCCCAATTGTCTGACCGATGAATTATAACTTTGGGAGTGTTTATTACTTATTTGTACATTAGATGATGACGAGTGAACGGTACACTCATAGTTATTTTTTCTCTTGAGATTTTGAAGACAATCCTCTCTTACTTGCTGTGAATATTAACACGTCATTACCAAAACAAAACATTGTGCGATTTATTTATTCATACTTACTTGAAGTGATTACTTATCTAGAAAAAAGAAATGGTTGCTGGTAAGTCTTCAGGTCACTTCAATATCATGATACAAGATTCAGAGGGTCAGACTAAAAGAACATTGACTAACAACACTGTCATATATGGAATTCTTTGACACTGAAGCAAAATGTTTATAATAGCTTAGAAAGTACTCATGCAAACAGAAGAAATAGAAAAACTGTCTATATGCATTTGTTATATTTGGTTTCTAGTCAAGGGAAGTAACACAGTTATGCGTATAACAATATAAAGACTATCTTAAAGCCATACATTTCTAACATGTTCATCATCATCTCATTGATTCCAAGGTTTTGTGTTTCTTTATGTCCTTCAGAGCCACCACTCAAAATGGAGCCACACAGTCTATCAAGTACAAGATGGTGGTAGGTGAACTAGTCTCCTTCACTTACAAGTTCCTATATTTATCGACTTTACATGTGGTTAAAATGTCTTATTTAAGAAAAATATATCGTTGACAATAACAGAGTAATTACACAGTCATTGCTTCAATCTGGCTATATAAATCATTGTGATTTAACCTACAGTAGTAATAAAAATAAATGATATTGTTTTTGGTTCATTACTGCTGATCTAATAAAATGTAATGAATTAAGAAATTTCCTGAGTGAAACGGACTCATAAAAATAACAATGTACTAATGGTGCTCTAACACTCGATGTGAATGAATAAAGAAAAATAAGCATTTTCATAAAAATCCCTCAAGAAAAATCTTCCCCATATTTTTCATCTTTCTATTTTCAATCCAAATGTGTATTTTGATTGCATTCATGGAGATTACTAGTAATGATACAGTCTCAAAATGATTGCTTGTTTCTAAGAACATTTAAATAAAAATTCCAGGAACTCAGAAGTTTCTGGGTAGTAAATTTAAGGAGGAAGACATTCCATCTTCTGGGAATGGTTACATTCCAAGAACTAATTCTTGTTAATGAGGCAACAGTTATTCAGAAAGGAAGAGCTACCTTCCTCCCTTGTAGTAGAGTGTGGAAGAATCGCTTCGGTTTCTCTTATCGAGTGGCTGTTTCCAGGTTTTTTTCTTTGCTTTCCTTAGCCTTCCTTTCTCCACTTTGCACTCAAACTGTCACAGCAGAAATGTAAGATCTGCTCTTTCTAACAGAAAAGATGGAAATATTCAAGTTTATGTCTCTATATGGATTTTACTTTAAAATAGAATCCCTGAATTTCATTCAGTATCATACCTTACTTTATAAAAAGTTGATCTCTTCTAAATTTTGGCCTTACCTTATAGAAAACTGACCTCTTTTTTATTATAAAGGTGATGCACATTAATTATGGAAGGAGAATACAAATATCATTTAAAATACCACTGCTTTGAACTAATGCTGAGCATTTGACATGTTTACCCTCTTTTTCAATGTATATGTTGGTGTGCCAAAAAACTATTTTTATGTGTTTTGCTTTTGGTAACTGCTTTTCATCAGTAACTCTGTGTCCCCATTCTATAACAAACCTGACCTTACTTCTTCTTTGAAGACTGTTCTCCTCTAGGGTTCTGCCATGGTCCTTGGGCCATACAGAGAACTAAAATACCCAGGGTCCTACTTGTTCTTCAGTCATTGATTCACTGCATATTGCTGGAGTAATCAAGTTCAATGATGGTGTAATCGCTGAATGTGCAGAAGTGAGAGTCACAGAAACTGTCACATGTGTTCCCAACATCATTTTTTTTTAAGTGAAAACAAAGAACTAAGGCATAAGAATGTGATGATAGCTTGTTTCCTCTGACAGCTCATTCTGGAAGGCATTTTCATACTGTCTTTCAAGTGTGGTCTGCAATTTAAACATGTCTTTCTTAAAAAGTGACATGAAAATCTAAGTATATGTGTGATTTGAGTGAGGATTTTTCATTTTATATTATCCCATATATTTTAATATTTCATTTCTTGCTCATAGTCCTATAGGAAATGATTTTAAAGATTCATCTTCCTTTAACCTTTCATGTTAAACATCTATTGACTGTTATTTACTAACTATAACTTACTCAATGTGAAAATACAGTTGTTTTTTAACCAATGAATTCTTAAGTAGCCAGTGGTGATGGTTACACATTTATTGATGTTATTAATGCCACTTTATTGCACAAATAAAACAGTTGAAATGACAAACTATAACCACAATTTTGTAAAATTCCAAAGTTGGAATAAAAACTAAGAAGTATATAATACTTGTGAAAAAAAGTATTCTGACTGTATCTTAATGAATTCTAATTTTTAATTTGCTTTTTTGCTTATTTTATATATGCTTTGTGAAAAGTCTGACAGAGGTTCTGTTCATCTCCTTGACAGACTTTTTGAAGGGGAAGTTCAAGCCTGGCGGGGTTAAGTGCACAGCACGTACATCTCATAGCAGCTACGAGAGCCCGAAAGGAAGATGGAGACAGCATCCTGGCGGCGTGACTCCTTCGCTCCTCCGAGAGCTTACCATGTTAGGTACTCATCCTCGCCCCCACCCGCGTCCCCAGGAACAAGGAAAACACAGTAGGACTCTGGGTCCCACGAGTGGCGCCTGGGTTTGAAGGCTAGTGGGCTGGCTCCCACGGGTGTCACGAGGCTGCAGAAGCCACAGGTGATGGCAGCAGCCTCAGGGGACTTCGGGCTACTGTGTTGTGCTGCGTGGATCACCCCGCCAGGAGTCGCTCCGGGACACTCCCCCACACACCCAGAGCCAATTTAGAAGATAGCATCACAACAAGGTTTTGGCTGGGCTCTGCTATCCAACCAGCCAGAGCCAACTGTTAGACCAGCCGGTCAGACGTAACCCACTGTACTCACAGCCTCTCTCTGCTCTCTACATAAGCCTATATAACTCTCAGTAAAGGGGGGGGGGATGCGGAAGTGTTCTGCGGAAACTGGGAAGTGTTCCCCGAGTCTGCGCGACGGCTCTGCGCCTCGCCTCCCAGTCAGGACCTCCGAACCCTGCTCCGTGGTGATCCCCGCGGGCAACACCTTTGGCAGGTAACAAAGGTTACCAAGTTTTTGGTAAACCAACGAGTTTATAAGCTATGACAAACACGTCATAAAACAACTAAGACGGCAACCACCATGTAGAACTTTCCTTTCCTCACCCCACCTTTCCCTGCCCCCTTTCTTTCCTTTTATCCAGTTATCAGATTTAATAACATTATATTTCATAATATCTATTATTTATTTAATGAACTTTATATTTATTTCTCCTGTTTTATTTCTGATGTTGGTGTTTTGTGCATCGTTTCTCTTTTCCATTGTTGCACTGGCTAGAGATTTCTTAGTTTTAATAATTGTTTCCCCAAATGATCATTGATATTTTTGTTTACTATTTCTCTTTCATTAATTTACCTTATATTGATTATTCTCTTTATTTCCTTTTTAAGTGTTCATTTGAGCTTTTATTTAAATAGGTTTTTAGGTCACTGATTTAAGGCCTTCTTTACTAATGTAGGAAGACAAAACTGTACATTTTCTTTTGTGCATTTGTTTAGCTGCATCCCACATTGCTGCTAAAAATCATCCCATACATTGTTATGTAACATTTATCTTATTACTAAATTAAATACTTTCTACCTTCATTAACAATACCTTATTGTATTCAAAAATTAGTTACAAGGTTGTGTCAGGTTGTCCCTGAGTTCACTATGTGGCCCAGGCAAGCCTTGAACTCACAGCAATCCTCCTGCCTCTGCATCCTGAGTGCTGGGATGACAGGTGTGAGCCACCAAGCCCAGCACTGTGGTATGTGGTACTGATTGCTGGTGGGCATGAGTCACCACACCTGGTATTGTGGTATGTGGCTACCAGGGATCAAACCAGGGACTTTCCACTTGCAAGGCAGCCAGAACTAATGAGCTAAATCTCTGGCCCATAATATCCAAATACTTTTAGTGCTCTAGATTCTCTTAGTTTTATTTCTTCAGAAAAAATAATCTGTATCACTTGAATTCTCTTTAAATTACTGAAACTTATTTTATGTCCTACAGTGTGTCCTATTAAGATAAACTTACTATGTACACTTGTAACATATGTATTCTTTGGTGGTGTTAGATTTAATGTTCCATGATACATCAATAGTCTAGTTGGTTTTTGTTAACTAAATATTCTGTATCATTTGATTTCATTGCCATGTTTCTGTCATCTACTGAGGATTGGTGTTAAATATAAAACTATTAACTATAGATTTGTCCTTCAACCTGTCAGTGATTTTCAGCCATGTTGGAACTGTTATTGGATGCTTAAAAATTTGTCAATTCAGAGCTGGAGATTTAGCTCAAGTGGTACCTAACCTGTATGCACAAGGCCCCGAGTTCGACCCCTAGTACCACCAAAAAAAAAAAAAGTCAATTCACATATTTCCATCAAGATATATATGTTCATCCCACTATGTGGAATATCCTACCTGGGTTTTATAAATCAGGAGTTGATACACTTATTGTTCTCCTGTTTTGTCTTGAAACAGGTCCATCTATGTTGTCCAGGCTTGTCTTGAACACATGAGCTCAGATTCCTCATTTTAGCTATCATAGTTAATACTGCTGTGAATATATATGCAAGCTTTGTATACATATTTGTCTTTTTATTTAGTATTGTCTTAGTCCTCTTTCTTGATGCTAAGACAAAATATACAACACCTACAACTTTAAAAATAAGAAATGTATTTGGGGTCGTGTTTTTATTCCATGGTCTCCCAGCTCCAATACAGGAAATACCATGGCAGAGGGGCATGGCAGAGGAAAACTGCCTACATAATGGTAGCCAGGAAACAGAGAGAAGGAGGGATAGGACTGAACAATTCACCCATCTGGGGCAATCACCAGTGACTGTCTTCTTCTGACCAAGTTCTATGCACCATGACTCAATCACCTTTTAAAATCCCAAGTAAATTCAGTGAGGCTTTGGGGAGACATCCATATATTAATGATAATGGGTATACAGTTAGAGGTAGGATTGCTAATAATGTAGTATTCTGTATTTGATTGTGTAGGCATGCTAAACTACTTTTCTACGTTATTGCACCATTTTATATGCCCTTCAAAAATATGTGATAATTTCAATTTCTGTACTCCATAACTGAAACTTTTTAGTGTCTGTTGTTTTGATTATAGTCATCCTAGTTGGAATAATGTTAGATATCATGATGGTTTTTTATTTGTGTTTCCCTAATGATTAATGATGTTGAACAATTTTTCATGTGCTTATTGATATTTGTATAGCTTCACTGCAGTTAAAAGTTTATTCATGTTTTTAATCATAATTTAATAAGGTATTTTCTTTTTATTGTTAGAGTTATTTATAAAATAAAAATATAGGAACCTTACAAGATAAATTACTTGGAAAAACTTTCTCCTATTCAGAAGGTTATTTTCTATTTTTACATTAGTGTCTGTAGAAAAAATTTAATATTTGTTATTGGTTTACCTATTTCTGTTTTGACACTTGGCACTTTCCCTATGTTAAAGAAGTTATCATCTAATCCAATGCCATAAAAATTTACTTCTAACTTTTCTTCTTATGATGTAGGTTTTGCTTTTATATTTAGGTCTATTTGATTTAGTTGAAGTTAATTTTTGTAGATAGAAATTCAATCTTTGGCATGTAAATATCAAATTTTCTTAGTATCATTTGCTGAAAATGATACAAGATAATTCATAAATTATCCTGGCTCCATGTTCAAAGAAACAATTAACTATAAACATTAGGGATTAGTAGCAAACTTTCAGTTTTATTTTATTGATATGTTTATCTTTATGCCACTACCAAGATGAGTATCATGATTAATATAGCTTTCTAATCACCTTTGAGGAAACAAGTCGGAATGGACCACTTTGGTTTTTCTTGTCTAGGCCCCTTGAGCTCATTTGAATCTCTTGTCTTTATATATAAATTTTATCATTAACTCATGAGTGTATACAGAAAGACAGCTTGAGGGCTGGAGATTTAGCTCAGTGGTTCCAGCGCCTGCCTTGCAAGTGCATAGTCCCTGAGTTCGATCCCAGTAACAACATACAATGCTGGGCATGGAGACTCACACCCACCAGCCATCAATACCACATACCATAGTGCGGGGAGTGGTGGCTAGTCTGGATACATATGGTTTTAAATTTTTTTCTTTCTTTTCCAATTTTCTCCCTGCCTCTAGAACCTCTGGTGCAATATTATGTAAAATTGGAAAAAATATATATCTTATTTCACCTTTAGAAAAAAAGTCTTTCGGTAACAAGTAATATAAGATATATGACCTTTCCACATGTCCCTTATTTGATTGAAAGTATTCCTTTTTAGTGGTAGTTTTTTTGGACATTTATCATGATAGAGTGTTGAACATTGTCAAGTGCTTTTTCTGTAGCTACTATGATTTTACTATTATATTTATCCTTCATTAATATGTATACATCAGCTGTTGAACCAGATTGCTTTCATAGCTTAAAATCCACTTGGCCAGAGTATATTATCTCTTATGATATGTTGTTGAATACAATTTGCTAGTATATAGCAAAGGAATTTTATGTCCATATTCATAAGAACTACTGATGTGTAGGGGTTATTTGAGAGGCTTTATGTAGTTTGAGTATGAGGACAATTGGCCTTATGAAAAGAATTAAGTATTCTCTCCTAATTTTTTACAAGTTGAAGAGTACTAGTATTATATTTCTTTGAATGCTTATACAGTACACTGGTAAGGGCATCTGAGCCTAGACTTTCTTTGTGGAAAGTGAAAAATGGCATTCAGTCACATTAATCATTATTTTGTTATTCATATTTTCTATTTCTTTTTGAGTTTATTCCCAGAATATTTACCTAAGAATCATATATTTTATCTCTATAGCATGGTGTAAAATTGTTCATACTATTACCTCTAAATCATTTTTTAATATTTTAATATCACTTTTAATACTATTTTAATTGTCTAAGTCTTCTGCCATTATTTTAATATGCATCATAATTTTATTTTAGGTAAATCCCAATTTTGGTAAAGAACCAAATTTGTTCCATGAAATTTTCTGTTATTTTCTATTATCTGTTCTATGTATTTGCATTTCTATAATCATTTTTTTTTTTTTTTTTTTTTTTTTGCTTTTGAGACAGGGTCTCGCTTTGTAATTCAGGCTGGCCCTGAGCTCACTATGGTGCCCAGGCAAGCCGCCACGAACTCAGCAATCCTTCTGTCTCTGCCTCCCGAGTGCTGGGATTACAGGCGTGAGCCATCACGTCCGGCATTGTCATATGCGGTGTTGATTGTTGGTGGGTGTGTCTCCACATCCAGCATTCTATGTGGTTACCGGGGATCGAACTCAGGACCTTGCGCTTGCGAGGCAGGCGCCGGAACCACTGAACTAACCCTCCGGCCCTGTAATCATTATTTTTAATTTTGCTGAAATGAATTCTGCATTTATTTTTTAATTTCTCAAAGTAGATTATTTAATACAGGGTTTATTTCCATTTAAATAAATACAACTATAATTTTTTCTGTAAAAATTGCTTTAGATCTATTCTTTAAATATTGTTTTGCTTTGTTTTCATGTTTCATCCATCTTAAAGTATTTTTCAGTTGTAATTTTGATCCATTTGATTCATTGGTCATTTATGAGTACATTGATTAATTTTTACCAACTTGTAAATGTTTAGAATTTCTTTCTATTATTCTAATTTAATTCACTGTCATTGAAAAACATATTTTACAAGACTTTAATGATTTTAAACTTACAAAACTAAGTCTTGCCCTGTGACTTAGTACTAGGGTCACTCTGGACTACATAAATGTGCACTTAGCAGAATGTGTATTCTAGTGCTGTGGGTTTTATTTGGTATAGGTGCCAGGTGTATTCAGTTTGTAAAATTTCATATTATGGCCAGGCATGGTGGCTCACGCCTCTTATCCCAGCACTTGAGAGGTAGAGGCAGGAGGACTGCTGAGTTCGAGGATTATCAGGGCCACATGCTGAGCTCAAGGCCAGCCTGAACTACAAAGCAAGAACCGATCTCAAAAAATAAAAAAATAATTCATATTATGTTCTTTGTTTGCAAATTTTAAAACATCTGTCTCATATTAGAGGAGCTGCTTCACAGTTGTTTATATGCATAACTTTTTATTTTCATATTAATGTATATTCAAATTTAAATTATTTAATAACATATACCTTAATTTTTATCCAGTCTTTCAAAATCTGTCTTTTAAATAGATTGTTTAAAATATTTACACTGTTATTGGTGATGTAGTTGAATTTGAAACCACGTGCTTCCATTTATTCATGGGTCCTATTATCCTCCTTCTTCCTATTTCTTACTGCCTTCTTTTGTATTAAGTGGATGAGTTCATAGTGCAACATTTTAATTTCTGTAATATTTCAAGTTGTGTTTTTAAACTAGTATGGTATATAATATACATGCTAAATTATCCATTTCAATTTGTTCGATTTCCAGCAGAATATAGAATTTTTAATTTGTTTAATCTCAATTTTCTCCCAATGTTTTTGTGCTACTATTCTATATATTATGTGTATAGAGTTATATATATTGAAAAATCAACAATGCATTAATGTAATTATCACTTTATGTAATTATCTTTTTAAAAAATTGAGGAATCATAGATAAGCATATATGTATATTTTTTGTATTAAATGTTTTATTTTGTCATTTTTTTCTTTTCAATTTGATTTATAGTCTTAAACATTATGTTGTGATTTTTTTTACAATACTGCTTTGTTCCCACATACCTCTTTATATTGTTATTGTCAAATACATTCTGTCAAGTAATATATATGTGTGTGTGTTCTGTGAAGTATATATATATATATATATATATATATATATATACACACACACACACACACACACACACACACGTTTTAAGCAATTCCCTTCTAAATTAGTCAAGTAGAGATATATTTTTTAAAATGCGTTTATACCATCATTGTATATTACTTGCATAATTACTTTTGTGTAGCTTTCAATGGGACTTCTGTCAGGTCCCATTTGACTTATCCTTGAATAATTCTTTAGAACTTCTTTTAAGATAGGCTTACTGATAATGAACACTTAGTGAAATATCTTTATTTTACCTTCTTTTTTTTTTTGAGACAGGGTCTTACTTTGTAGTTCAGGCTGACCCTGAGCACAATATGTAGCCCAGGCAAGCCTCAAACTCAGCAATCCTCCTGCCTCTGAATCCCCAGTGCTGGGATTACAATTGTGAGCCACCACACCCAGCATTGGGGGGTGTGGTACCGATTGCTAGTGGGTGTGAGTCACCACGCCCAATATCATATCATTGTATGTGGTTACCAGGATCAAACCAGGGACCTTGTGATTGCTAGGCAGGCGGCGGAACCACTGAGCTAAATCTCTGTCTCCTTACCTTCACTTTTGAAAACTCATATTATCGAAGATAAAATTTTGATTCAGAATTTTTATTAGATGGCACTGTGAACATGTTACCTCAGTCTTCCAGCCTCTGTTGTTTCTGATAAAATGTCTACTGTTAATCTTATTGGTGCTCCTTTCTGTACAGTCTTGGTGTCTTTATGATCTCTTTGCATTTAGTTCTTAACATATTTAGTGACTCAGTTATCTCAGGGTGTTGATTTTCTTTCTGTTTTTCCTACTTGGAGTTCTTTGAGTTTATTGATACGTAGATGAAGATTTTTCATCACATTTGAAGAGTTTTCAGCCATTTTTTCTTCAAATGTTTTTTTCAAACATTCTTTTCTCTTTCAGACATTCATAATATGCATTTAATATACACTTAATGAAGTCTCCATTCTCCTCAAATTATCTTGAGGCCTTTTTTCATTCTTTTTTCTCCTTTGTCTTCTGTATTTTTGAGTTTTCCTTTTTTTTAATTTTACTACTCAAACCAACAGCCAACAACCTGTACTAAATTTTTCATTTTGGTTATTGTCTTTTCCCATTGTTAAATTTCCTCTTTATATTTTTAAATAATTTGTATTTATTTCTATGTCTTTGAAGAGATAATATTTTCCTATCCATTAGTTCTTAAATATTCTTTATTTTAGTTATTTTAACATATTCATAAGAGTTTCTTTGACATCTTTGTACAATAGAATGTACAATTTTTATCTTATGTGTCATGGGTTTTTGCTCCTTTGTATGTCTCATACATATTTTAAAACTTGCAAAATTTAGATAATATTTTACAGTGACTGGATACTAATTCCTCCATTGTTGTTTTTCTTCCTTTATTTATTTGGTAGTGAGTTCTGCAAAGTGTATCTCCCCTGCAATGTGTGGCTCTACAGTTCCTAAGTAGAGTTTTAACCCAGCTACCTAGGGTTTGTTTGTGAGTCCGCGTAAGCAAGTTATGGATCAGAGAAAACTTAAATTCTGCTGGGCAAACAATTTTTCACCTTTTGTCATTGAGTATGTGGATTATAAATTCCTACCCTTACTCAGATGGTCTACTCTTATCTCTTTATATTCCTCAGAAACTTCTGGCTTGGAGGATTCTTCTCTTATTTTTATCTGAAAGAGTGTAGCTCCCCATTTTCCATGAATATATTTATACATAAAGTTCATTGTTGTGCTGCAAATAAAGTTAGAACTCTAAAGCAGAGCTGTTAATACTTTTGCTTTTAGATTTCCCTTTCTGCAGTAACAGAGTTGAGACCAATGATTTACTTTCAGTGAAGTAATTTGAGTCCCCTGGGTGGTGGTGGTTGGCAGAATCCATGGTCTTCACTGCTTTATCTTCTTTCAGTGAAACTTTCACCTTCAGAATAAAACTGTAAGGGCTGATCAGAGCCCCAGTAGAATCACCCTGATGCACCTGAGATAGAAATTCTGTCATCTAAGTGAAAGCTCAGCAGAAAGGTAGAGGCCTTTCTCTCTTATATGTATCTGCTTGGGCTGCAGCTTAACACAAGGCTAAGTGCATGGTGATGGGGAGCTACCACAAAAGCCTGGAAACTAGTGAGAAAGTTATCCCCATCTTGACTTCATGTGCCTGGCAGAGCTTCTATAACACGATGTTAAGACTGCTAAATAGCATATGATTTCTCCTAAGCCACAGACTCTTGAAATTCTTACTGAGAAATAATAGATTTTCTTTTATGTCTGTTTCTCTATTTGTTCTAGGCCCTTAAGAAAATATTGAGAAGCTTTTGATAATTTATAAAAATAATTTCATAAATTAAATTGTTATTTTGCCAGAAAGGGCTTCTACTGTATTACTTATTCCCTCATTCTGGATGTCAATATTCTATTTTGTTTCTGATGAAACTTCTTATTCTTTTGCTAAGAGATTGACACACTGAATTTTTACTTTCTTCATTGACATTATTTATAGCAAACACTCTAAAATCTTTGTTAGTTGCAGTAACTGGTATATTTTGTAACCAATTATCTTTCCTTTCTATGTGCATATGTTTCAGTTTTTCATTCTTCATATATTGAGTGATTTTAGATTGTCTCCATATCAAGAATATTATGTAGATTTTGGATTGTGCTTTTCTACTGAAACGAATATGGTTTTCATTGCCATATGAGATTTCTTTTGGACTAAGCTTAAACCACCATTCTATTCTATGCAGCAGATGCAATCTGTTCAGAAATCCATTGAGTTTGGCTGCTTAGATTCTGTTCTTCATTGGGCAGCTCAAGTCCCTGGGAAATGTGGCTAGAGAGGGTTCAGGAATTTCATCTCTGGGTCCTTCCTTTGTGACAATATCCCACTGACATTAGCATTCAGTTAATTCCATTTTTTCTATTTCAGTCTTCACTGTTGTAATCCAATATAATTCCTAGCAGTTCTACCTCTAAGATAGTACCACTCTCTACCTCCACTGCTACTACTTTTCCACTTGGACACTGAGCCATGGCATTCCAGTCTTGCTTAAATGACTTCGATGGCTCCCACATCCTTTTCTGTACCTCCATTGAGGTATTTTTCCCTAATAAATTATTCTCCACATAGGAACTGAAATAATCCTTAAGAATGAGCACCATTCCTCTATTAATCACTATTTGAGCTATTCTGGATTCGGTCGTGCCAGCACTGTGATGACAGCTTTATGTAAACATATTCATTTACAGTGCAGCAACACTTCACTTCAGGTTTGCAAAAATCAACCTCTCACCCTCTGCACTGGATTTCATGGGATAAGGTGCACTGGGAATTCTTCCTGTATCCAGACATACATGATTAGGACTGCAGGGATATTAGTCTTCTCCAGGGCTGATACTTGATCTTTGGGAAATTATGGGGGAATGATGAAATTATTTCCCTTTATATTTGCCAGTCAAATTATTCAATAGTGTATGCTATATATAGTTGTCAAATAATTTCATAGCATGTAGCAAACAGTTATTCTTAACATTTACCTTGTATTCTTGTGTTGGCTCTTTCACATTCTTTCAATTGTTACTGTGTTTCGCCTAGTTGCTCATTGAAGCCAAACTCTGAAATAACACTGCCATCCAAGCTGTGTTTTAGATTCTGTGTTCTGTGGAATTCAACACAGATCAACTCACTCTTCCTAAAATTTGCCATTGGCTTCCAGCACTTTAGCAATAGCATCCAAGCTGCTTTCCCAACTTAAAAAAACTGACTTCATATCCAGTCATATTCTGAGCATGAGGATTCACTCACACTAACATTTCCTTTCTCAAACCTTCTAGGTTTACTCTTTCCATAAGTAATTTGTCATTGACATAGTTTTAGAATGTTCTATCTTCTTTTTGAAAGTCTTCTTCTCCTATGTTTCAGTTTCATGTTATTTTCTCAGAGAAAACTGATTATCCAATCCTGAAATGATCGTTTACTGTATTTCTTCTTGTACTTATTGTCAGCCATATAAAGTATGTCTGAGTTCTTCATTGTTGTGTGAAGGTAATATTAGATTCTTAAATTTTTTGGTTCATTGCTAAATCTTGCTTACTTCTTGTGGTATTTGACACAGAGGGAGCATTCAGTAAATATTCAGTCAATGAATGAATAAGTGAAAGCATCCTGTGAAATTTAATATTCTGTAGATTATAAAATGAATGAGTGTAGCTCAAATCAGCTCTTTAACCATGTTTTCTGGTGTTATTATCCTTCTTTAAGGTGTTTGGCTTTTTTTTTATTCATTCCACTTTACTGTAATCCCATCCTCTTTCCACCTTGTGGAATTTAGCTCCCCTTTCAAAAAGTTGAATAATTGATATTTAGATAGTTAATCCTGCCAGAACTTCAGTACTAATGGTAACGAGTTTGTCTTTGATACCAATGGCAAAGGATTCTATTTCTGTTCTAAATTAAAAATATTCAAACAATTTTACAAAGCTGGCTTTTGCAACTGGCTGATTTTTTTTTTTTTAGGATTTTCCTCGGAGTCTACATGGCAGTGTATCTTTCCAACATATCTCCTCATTTTTTTCTCATAAGTTGTTGTTTTTGGCTTACTCACTCTAACATGACCAAAGATCTAATAAATTCAGTGTTTATCATGCGGTATGGTGTTGTATATATGACTTTTTCTTCTAGTTTAACAAACTCAAATCTTCTCCCATCCTCAGGCCTAGTTCTAGTCAGTACTTTGAAGTAGGTGATATTCCTCATCACAACATATCTATAGTCAGGGAATGGATGTTATCCTGACCTGACCTGAAACCCTACACTGTTGTTGCCCAACATTATATACAGATGTAGAACATATGAAATTGCAATCTTTAGTATGCATTGTATTTTCAAGGCCCATTTTTCTTCTGCATTCATTTTTTTCTTCCTAACATTTATTGAAGATGCTATAGCTATGAGGATACAGACTACCAGAACTCCACTTCAAAAAAAAAAAAAAAAAACACCTTTTTAGTTGTTTTTGTTGGCATTGACCTTGTGTTTCTGAATCAGGAAATAGAGTTTGAGGAGAGAGATGAAAGGTATTTCTGACAACTTTCAAAAAAGCAAGATTGCTTCTTTTCTAAATTATGACAAGAAAGGGCTATCAATTGTTTGTCTTGTTATAGTTTTATCAGCCTTAATGGTACTCAGAATTTCATACAAACTTTGGTAGTAGGATGACAGTGAGCTATAGTTTTTAAGAATATTTTTTGGTTTTTCTGTATGTTGGATATTTTGGTTGGCTATATCTTATCTGGAAATAAGAAGCCATCTTAAATTAAAACTTTCATTTGTCACCTTTTAACATTGAGTGCATAACCACTCATGGAGATTTAATTTTTCATTGTTATTTTCCTTCTATATTCCAAACATAATATCCTCCTCAACCATACTTAAAAATTAAAAATATGTGAAACAGTCAGGTGTGGTGGCTCATGCCTGTAATCCCAGCACTCGGGAGGCAGAGACAGGAGGATTGCTGAGTTCCAGGCTTGCCTGGGCTACATAGTGAGCTCAAGGCCAGCCTGAACTACAAAGTGAGACCCTGTCTCAAAAAAAAAATGTGAAACATACTTAGAAACTATAAAGAGAAAGAGCATAGAGCCATATAATCTATTTTTTACTTCACAATGTATGCCAAGAACTATACTAAATAATTTGTTTTATTCTCATTTCTTCTAGAGTTAAGTGTATCACACTGAAGATACTAAGGCTCAAAGAGATTAGGTAATTTGCCCAAGGCATACAATTATGTATTAATTCAAGTTTGACCTGGAACTACTATAATAAAGTAGTTCACATATTATTAAACGACTTTTCACTCCTAACCCACAGCTCTCATTCCAGTTTTAAAATGAATTAACAGGAGAAAAAAAAGCACCTCTTTCTCCCATTTCCTTTTAGTTAGCAAAATTTTCTTTTTATTTAATATAAGAATATCCACATATAAATAGGTATGTAAATGCATTTCTTCACTATGTACTGTAAAAAGATGTTAATATTATCTGTGAAATTCCATTAATCCCTGTAAAAGAATTAATCATTTATTCCTCATAAAAGATTTAGTGCTCTTGTTTCTTGAGTTACTGCTTCGTTTTGTGATCATGAAGTGGACACACAAGGTACTATTCTGTAAAAGTCCTACAGGACACCAGAAGCTCACAAGTCCCATAAGAAAATCCTTGGCTCGTGTTGATCACAACGAAAAGTACATTTATTTTCTCAGGAGTCCTGGCTGCTTCTGAGATTTTCTTCAAAGAACTACCTATGAAAAAGGTTTGGAGTTGACCGTCTTGTGTTTCAAACAAACTGAAAATTCCCAGAAGCACGTTTACGCAAAGTTTCAGAAAAAAGTCTGGAGGCAATATTGAAAGAACCCATTGTGAATCAACTTGAGAGACAATTTGCCTAGATGGGCTGAGACTGTGCAAGCAAGTGGAATGGCTCCTGATAACGGAGAGGTGTGAAAGCGATGATCAAGAGCCTCTCTGATCCAGAGGGTTCCGCTAAGAGTTTCAGGGACTGGCTCTTTCTCGGGCAGTGGACTGGCTCTGCAGGGTTAATTTATGACACTTTCACTCCTAGCATGCTAACAACCAGCGAAAGGAAGAAGAGACAAAAAAAGGCAGCTAAATTCAATGAGGAGAGAAAAGCAGTCCATTTTCATGTCATTGATTTCTACAGTTTGTTCACCTGTTTGTTGAGGGTCGTTTCATTTACTTGCTATTTCCTTTTTTTCCCACTGCTCAGCACTTCTGTCAAGTCCTGGGTTATTGACTGAGTGTGACACTTTCTGTGGGATTAGGCAGTTGGGGGAGAAGGGGTGTGTACTGAAGTACACTAGGCAGTGTTTAGAATGTTATTCTACTGATGCATAAAAAAATTCATTGACCAGAAAGGGTTAGTACCCATCCAAATGGTTTGACTTAATCCCCAAGTGCAACTGGCTCATTTGAAGGATCTGGCCCATTGAGTGCGTGTTAGCAGAGATGCGATACACCTCTTCACCAAGTCCGGTACAATGAGGTTAGAGCCAAGAGTGTACGAAAGATCAGGAATAAAACATCAGCCTTCTGAACTCCTCTACAGTGCTCTCTTCACTTGCCTAGATTTCTTTCTTTAATGAGGTACAAGAAAAAATTATAAAGATTAGAGAAATTTAAGATACCAACATTTAAAAAATTACAATAGAGTTTTTTGACCTATATGAGGGAGAAATTTGAAACAAATAAAATAGACTTCAAGGATGAGTAATGTCAAACATTTACACTTGCTTAAAATAAGGCCCAATAATAGAAAAAAATCAACCAACCTGTTTGGAGGTTATGCATGGAATATATCTGTGCCCTGTGTTGCATACAATAAGTGGTTCTCCTTCTATCAACTAGAGGAATATTAAAATTAATATTGTTCATTAATCACATACAGAGCATGCATTTAGAAAGGTATATGGGAATAGAATGGACATTTTATAAGAAGAAAAGTGGTTCTGAAGAAAATAACTTCAGTGTTAAAGACTAACAACTTTTCTGTGTCATGCAAATAGCACCCTACAGTGGAGATAGTAAAAGCTCATGAACAGGAATTAAAAGCTGGGAGTTTATGTTTCTGCTCTGTGCCTTTTAACAGTAATGATCTGAAAAAGTCTCTCTTGGGTTGTAACATTTTATAATCTGTTAAGCCCTAGGTTCCAACCTGAGGGTAGAGGGACAATCACAGAAGTAGTGACTTCATAGTATTCCTTGATAATTAAGTGAGATGGTACACACAGGCAGTGGGGGCAGGGCTCAGCATGTAGCAGACACTAAAAGTGAGAGTTCTTATTCTTGTATCCGAGGGGCCGAGAGAAGACGGTGGCACATGGAGGACAAGCACAGATTTAGATGGATGCTTCCTAACTTTCTTACATACTTCTTACTAGCAGTAGTTGAAGAGTAATATAATCATAAACGTGTTAGGTGCAGAACTAAAGAAAACTGAACAGAAATTTAAAAATAGAAAATGATTGCAGAATATCTAATAAAATACAAACTCCAAAAGCACAAATATGAAACATAACTTATGTTCCAAACCTACAGCAGAGATCTGTGTAAATATTTTTAAAGGTAAATCTTACATTACTTTATCCCCTTGTAAATCCCTTCTCTCTTCTATCTCACTTTCAAAATTGTATAATTAAGGTATAAGTGATTTGGTGTGAACCAAAAAAGGAGACTTTTAGATGTGATTATTTAGATCAAAGCTGTGTCCACAGGCAATAAGAATTGAAGACTCATGAATTTGGATGATAAAATATTTAATCAAAAGATAATTGAGGTCAAAGATATCCTTTTCTTCAAAAAGATCTCTAGACCCAGATTATCTTTGTTACTAACTCCCCACATTCTATTTGGAAGATATAGTTTCATTGAAGCTGTTTTCCTAGGTAACAGTTATGAAGAAGTATTTCCTTATTCAGTTGGTGGCTTTGGATCTGGCAACTGACTACTCAGACTTTCGAACAACAGCCTGACCTTATCCTAAATCAGTAATCTGTGAAGAACCACTGAAGCCCTGGATGAGATGTTGTGTGTGCATTTTGGGTATATATTATTGTGTGTGTATTAAGGGTATATGATGTTTTTCAGCCATGTGTGTCATCAAAAGTAATTGAGAAAACTTCACCCTTGGTGCTCCATTGTTATGCCAACCTTTCTGGAGGAAGATTTCCTTTTGTGCTTTTAATGAATCCTGCTTCTGGTCCTATGTCCAGGCCTCCTCTATAACCCCTTCTTCCACACACCTGAATTCTCTTCCTGGTTTCTTGTCTTATCCCATAACCTCAGTGAAGCAAGGCCAGGTACGGATAGGATTTTTCTGTTTTGATATGTCACTGGGTGGTTTCTGTAGCTACTTGGATATCAAGCTTTACAAACTGAGACCAGAAAAAGAGAAAGACTTTTCTTCACTTTGAAGAGTTAAAAGATAAATTCCAAGAGACAAAGGAAGAGGACTATGCAGCACTGAATCACATCCTGTGTGGTATTGACATTGAACTTTTTATGGGTGTATGTCATAACACTCGTGCTTTTTATGACAGGGAAGATACAGTTTGGATGATATAGTACAGAAACAGTGTATAACCCCCCACAATATCGAGAGGAATCCTGTGTGTAGACAAAAAACATAAATATTGAAGAGATTAATTGGGCATATTCTTCTTTTGTACATTTTTTCTTTTCTGTTTTTTTGTCTTCTCTACCAATTTTCCTAATAATTATGTTCATATAAAATATATATATATATATTTCATAAAATAATTACACAAATAATGTTGTTTTTCTCCTTCCTAGTAAACTGACTTTTCTTCTAACAGTGCTAGAATAATCAACACAAGAATTTTTTTTTTTTTTGGTGTTGCCAGTGAGACATTTTCTATACTGTACTTTTCAAAGAATCAGATTCCACTGGATTGCTAGTTTTCAGGAATGGAGAACATACTGGTTTTTTGTTTTGTTCTGTTTTCTCTTATTTCCAAGTAAATGAGATCCTTAGGTAGTGGGTCTCAGCCAGGGAAGTGTCTGTCTGTCCATTTCCCCCCGGCATTTGACAATGGTTAGAGCCACTTAGTTGTCACAGCCCATAGGGTGCTGCTGGTACCTAGTATAGCATGTGGGACAGCGCTTTACTACAGGGAACAATGGATCCAGAATGTCACTGGGGCTAAGGCCACACCAGGGTAAAGTCCTCGGTCTCAGTCAACACAGCTCAGGAGTGAGGATAGGAGCAACCTGTTTGGTTTGCAAGTGTCAGCCAGGCATGCTTGCTGCAGCCTGGCCTTTGCTTTTCTCTCCTATCGGGAAGGTGGACTCCCACCTGCTGTCAGCCATGCTATAGAGTCGGTACAGCAGGCTGTGCTCCTACCACTGTGGACTGTGGGAGTTTTGTTTGTTGTCTGTTCGGTGGTAATTTGAAGGGGGTGACTTCAATTCAGAGGAGCCTTAGTAAGCCTATTAGAACTTATCTAAACTATGTCCTTCACTATTGCTTTTATCAGTAATAAAGCTGACATTTTGATCTCTAACTGTCTGACTCCTGTACCTTTTCTCTGTAAATTGGTTCTGATCTCAGGTTGGGAGCAGTGGTATTATTTTTGACCCCCTAAAACCCAAAACTCTGCTACTGACTGATGGTTCAGGATCTTATTGGCTTACCTCTAGGACTCTTGGGTATTTATGTCACTCAGACAAAGATAGCCAAAATGTAACACTGACTAATATAAACTGTACACGTGGTAGAGTTGAAATTATCAAAGCAGTCATCAGTATCCAACCTTCCTTTTTGAACATAGTGTTTTCTTTTTACAACTAATATAAAAGGACTCATTCCAGATATGTGCCCATGAGACTTTTTTCAGAAAACAGCAGTTAATTGCTTACTTAGAAAATATTTAAAATCTGATTTAACTTTAAGCATTTTATAACACTTTCCATGAATTTTCTTCACTTGTGTTAGGTATATAAACTATAGTGAATATTGGCTAATAAGAACCAAAGCAAAACAAACAAACAGAAAAACAAACAAAAAACAGGTTGATAGCTAAAAGAAGAAAGGGTAAAACAGAATTGTTCAGAATATCACAGCTCAAACACAAAACAGCGTCCAGAAAGCATTGTCATTGAGCAGGCATGGGACTACCACTCAGTCTGTACATAAAACATAGCACCCTGATTTTTGCCATACCCATTTGTGAGAAGAGTATGATATTCTCATGATATTGAAGGAGGAAATGGTATATTTGAAGATGTGAGACAGAAGGGCATAGCACGTGGCAATCACAGCCACCTTACAGCTTCCCCCAGATACTCTTAATCGGTCAGGACAGGCTGCATAGCTGAAGTGCATCTGGAGCCCACGCACCAGCCCAGCCCCCAGGGACCCTGCAGGGCCTGCAGCCACGCAGCACCAGAATATCAGAGGTTGGTCACTCAGTCTCTTCCACAGAAGTTAGAGGAGATGCATTGCCTAGTAGTTTCTAACCCTGCTTCCCAGATGAAATGCATGTCACTTCCCACCTAAGCAAGTCAGTGACCACAGCTAACTTCCACTTTGTAGGAAGAAGAAATGATATTCTATGAATAGCTCCGCCGATTAACTCATGTATCATTACTAAAGTTCTAGAGCAAGCCAACTGCACTTGGTGTCAAAAGCTTACGCATGTCTTCTATCATTGAATATGGTAATTTCTATAAAAATCTCTGAATTTCCAGAATAATAAGAGCACCAAAAAGTACTACAGATGACTTTTTAAATTAATCTTTGGAAGATCCAGTGTTCAATACTTAGTGCGTTCCAAGCTCTTTGGGTTCTTACTATCCACAGTAGTTCTATCTGTTCATGTCAGGGCCTGCCATGCAGTAACACAGTGAATACGTCACTTGGGGAGACTGCAGCACTGTCACCCCATGTTTTCAGATACTCAGCCTGAGCTGCAGTGCTGTCATGGTGGTATTTCCCTTAAAACATCTGACAGGCACATTGCAAGTAAACGGCTTACTACATTTTTAATTTTGTCTTTACTTTAAGCATAATAAATTCAGAACAAATACTGTGGGAAATGGTAGCTGCCACACAAAGACTGTAGGACATGTAAGAGTTTTCTTTAAAACTTATTGAAAAAATCCCCAGTCCAAGTCAAATTTCCAAGGAGGTCGTAGTAATGTGGAAGACATAAAAAGAAAATATAAGGGACTCGGGTCTTATTTTAGACTGTGTGTTCTTCAGACACAGCTTTGAACTGGTTCAAACCTTGCAGTTTTTCTCATTCAATTAAAAAAGGAATAATCTATGTTGTCACTGGAGACATTGTTGTCATAAATCTCAAAAGTGGTTATTATTGTGGCAGCATTTTAGGCAAAGTAATGGCGATAATGGAGGGATCATTGATGAATGAGAACAGAAAGAGAAGCTAGAAAATATTAAGTGGAAAATAAGTGGAGCAGAGAAGAAGGACAATGAGGAAAAGAACAAAGTGATGAGCGCGCATGCCAGTGGACAGTGTCAAAGAAAATATGCACAATGAAGTTAAAGGCAGTAAGATTTCATGAACACTGTCCAATCCTAGCAGTGGGTAAAGAACACAATTTTCCAAACACTCTTTAGAGAACAGAAAGTTTATGACATTTTTAATGGGATGTTCTAAATCATAACTTTTTGCCATTAAGCAAATGTTCCATGATAATATGGTGACTTTATACCTTTTTTGTTTAATCATCTAAATCCTGGCGCTCTTAGATACCTCTACGCACGTGTATTACTCCGCAGTGTCTTTAGGGATACTGGACCCTCTGAACAGACAAATCCTTGCTTTGTTCTTTAACTGTGATAATAGAAGCACTGGAAGCAATGGGATCAGGGGAATTAGAGGAAATGCTCATTAAAACAAATTTAAAAGGTCTAATGATTAAAATATTGATTAATTAGCCAAACATTGATTAGCAGTCACACTTTATCAACTACAAAGTTTCTAATTACTGCGCCATTATTCCAGATTGACCTATTCTTTCCTGTCGCTTATGATGAAGAGCAATTTTTTATTAAGTGGGTTTTGGATTTTTGACCTGTAAAATTTTAATAGGGAGTGCAAAGTGGGATTCGTATGTGGTTTGGCATTTTATTCACCAAGGGACAGATAGTTACTGTCTCTACTTAACCAGGAGCATAAAAATGCAGGAGGGACAAGACCACTTAGGCTCAAAATCTTACCATCTTCCCAATCAAGGGGGAAAAAGCCACATAGTCATCTACTGAATGGGAAAAGAGAAAAATGTTTGCCTTTCTTGTTGTTATACAGACAGCTGATGTTACATGAGCTCTCAAGACCGTAGTGTATCACGCAGAGAGCAGCCAGAAATGGGGAAACATTTTGAGGAATATAGAAGGGAGGGCTTACTATAGAGTTAATTTTATTCAATTTAAATACTGGTCAAGCCAGGTATAAAAGGGTGTCCCCCTGCATCCGGTTCTGTGAGAAATATCCACAGGCCAAACAACTGGGCATCACCGATGGGCAGGAAGTGAGAGGCCAGGACAAGCTGAAACTGACATCCGTCTCTCACTTCTCCACCTTCGGCTGCGCAGGTGAGCTGCAGCCCATGGCACTGTTCACCGTGGTGCTGGGCACCCCCGGAACTCAGACATGAAGTTGCTTTCTGCCTGGCTAAGGAACCACATCGAAAGGGTGAGCCGGCGGGTCAGGCAACGTATGTGAGTTGTAAAAACCATTCAGTGTGTAGAAGTGGTTTTTCCTTTACTTCTACCTCCCACACCTCGTGTGCACGTTCCTCCTGGGCTCAGTTCTAACGCTCAGCGTCAGAAAGGCAATTCTGGGGAACAAAGCTCAAGCTGCACGAAGTCAGCACAATACAAAGACACTAGATAAAGCAGAAAGGATTCGCACCTGCAGCACTGCAGACACCGGCGTCTGAGCCTCTGGGGACACACCGTGCGAGAAAAGATACCAGAACCCAGCTGCCACTTCGAAGGAGGTCCCCCGCCACACAAGCGGACGACCTTCGATGAGAGGCCTTTCTACAAATGTTAAGCAGGAAAAGGAAAAGTGATTCATATCAGGCCAATGGAAATAGCCCGTTTTTAATATTTCAACTGGACAATTTCTGGACATCTTGGGGAAGATCTCGTTGATCTCAGTAACTGTCTGTCTAATTGTGCTGAGGCAGTGCTTACGCCCTGATTCACCAAAAGAAAAGGCCGACCCGCCATGCAGGGTTACAGTCTCAATATAACTGTCTGAAAGCACTGCTCCACGTTCACTCCTGACGAGATCAGCTCTACGGCCAGAAAGCAGATTTACAGCATGAACATAACGAGCAGGGAGCACACTTCTTTGATCATACATATGCTTGACAGGCAAAATGTGCTTAGCACCTTATTGCCAAATAAGTAACAGCACATAAGCCCCTTGCAATATGTGGAAAATGACATCCTGAAGACAATTCAGAGCAGAACATTAGGCTGACAAGTTCCACCGCAGTTACTGTCTGGAAAGGGCCAGGATGACAAAGCTTGCCCTCCATGCTCAGCAGGGGAGAGGCTGTTACACGCTCAGCTCCTGGGTCCCACTGTGGCGCTATGATTTAAAAAATCAGCTGGCTTATTCACAAGCAATAGAAAGCAGAGCTGGCATGATGTCAGATGGGAAATGCCTATGTCTCCTCTGTTTCTGGGTGTCAGGAGGCAAAAGACAGAGGGAGTTTCATGCCACAAGTCTATGAGCCCAGTGAACAGGGCCACGGCCTCAGGTGTGCCTGCCCCTCCCCTCTCTCTGTGCGGCTCCTGAGGGATGCCCCAGGGGGATGCCAGTCTTTCTGTTACTTGCTGTTTCATTGTTCTCATGTAATTTGCTAATAAATTTTGTAAGTAGTTGATCCACCTAAAAATCCAGTGTGAAAGAAACACTTAAGGAATTAACTGTGTACCTCAGGTCTTAATTTTTTAAAGATATCTGGGTATTTCAAATGAAGTATTTTTTTTCTTTTCCTGATCCTAAGCTAAGATTTTTTTATCCCTTCCCATTAAGATTTGTGTATAGGACTATGTATATTCATATATTTGCATGTTCCATGCTTTGAAATATATAATTATGTAGCAAGATAAATACATAAATACCTACCCTGCACTGTACTAATATTGTATATGAGCAGTCACCATTTTACCTTCAGTGAAAATTTGTAGTACTTCTGTATTTTTCTAGTAAAAATCTGGGAAAAAATTGAGCCAAGTATCAAAAAGTAACAGTGCGTGGCTATTTACGCACTATTAGGAAACTAACAAAAACCATCTTGACAGGAGTAAAAATAAATATATTTTATGTCTTCCTCCCATTTTATTAACTCATACTATTGTTTACTAGAAGAATTCCATTTGTGTCAAAATCTGTTTCTGTTACATTTTTAATAATCATCTCTCTGGCTTCTCTTGCAATATGGGTGAATATTTTTTTATTATTTTTGTAATTTTTTTATGCTTTGAAATGAGTCCAAGTCAAGAAAGAATCTCTTACAGGAGAGAACAACAGAGACACAGAGAGATAGATATAGACAGAGAGAGAGAAAGGAAGGGAAAAAAAGAGGAAGGAAGGAGGGAGCAAATGAATTATCAACTTCATGGTTTTCTCCAAAAAGGATTGAGGGAATTCTTACATGCTTTCTGTTTTTGAAATTCATCTCATTTTTCCACATTCTAAGACATCTAAAGACATTAAATATTTATGTAGCCAAAAATTAAATACATCAACATAGGGTAATTTGTATTTCATAATTTTATATTAATATCATACAATTTATTTTCCTTTCATTTCTAAAATCTACTTCTTGTGCTCGCTTTGGCAGCACATATACTAAAATCTTCTACTTCTTCATGTATAGGTAGTTGTGTTAGACACTTTTACCATGAGAAACAGTAACTAAAATCCTTTACTTAGACGAGGTGAGCATAATTTGGCTCAAAGTTGCAGTTCATGGACATCAGACTCCAAGAAAGCAACATCATGAGAAAGAAATCAGTTCGTGGCAGCTGAAAAGCAGAGCAGGAGTGGTCAGGAATAGGCCTCCTACTCAGCATCATGGCTCTACATCCCATCAGAAACACAGAGAAGTGCACTTCGCCAGTCCCTCCGGGATGCTCCAAGTTGACACAGTCGAGCTTAACTGTCAAATCCAATATCTTATCAACTAGACACCCAAACACATAAGCCATCCTTAATCCCCAAGCCATTATGGCTATAATTCTACCTACAATGACACAACTATCTTTTATGCAACCAAAAAAAAAAATAACCCTTTCCCTAAAGTTTCAAGAAGTCCAGGATATTTCAGAAGTTCAAGTCCAGGACTCTTCTAAGACTCAAACCAATCTATTATTGTGAAACTCTATAAAAATAAAATGATAAGTTTTTGGCATAGGACAAACACTCCAATTCCATAAGGGAGGACTAGAAAGCACAAAGAGTTAAACCAAAGCAAAACCTTAACCCAACAGGAAAAAATGTTAAATACTCTATGTGGCATTCAGGGACTATGAGGGAGAGACATGGATTTGAGAAGGCTTGAGCATCCCCGTTCTGTGGCCCTGGTGGATGTAGTCCACAACCCTTCTTTTTGGGGCTGGCTCCACTTTGATGCCTCATCTTTTCTCCACAGATACATTCCTGGCATCTCTGACGTCTTAGGGCATTCGCTACAACTTTGTGGTTATTTGCCCAATTTTACATGTGGGACTCTTAGGGGCCCCTTGCCAGGCCTCCTAGGCACTCCTCTGAAATTTGCATGGAAGCTTCTCTAACTCCACAAATCTTGCTTTCTGCATGATATTGAAACCAACACCTTATGAACAGTACGGAGATTTAGTGTCACCAAAAGCAATACTCAAGCCCTCTTGAGGCTTAGCACCAGCCTTGGGGTACATGAATGGCTAAGCATAGTGAAATGAGAGAAGCAGCTCGTGAGGAAGCCTTTCCTGATCAAGAATCCCGGGAGCCCTCTGCTCCAATTAAAGGCTGACATTTGGACACCACTGAGCCATGATAGCTAGGGGTCTTGTTGAATGCTGAGATTTACACAGGACATCTTTCTTCTTATGTCTGTGTCTGACACTTAGTTTCTTTTATTGGTACTCATCTCTTCAGTAACCATATTTAATTTGGCTCCAATTTTATACATGATTCCTTTGGGACCAAAATTTAAATTTTCAAATGTTTCTGCTTTGTTTTCTTGTTTTTCCCAAATCACACTATAAATCTGGCTGAAAAGTCAGAGGTAGCCATACGCTAGTCTCAATTTGGGGCTTATTTGAAGTTTCTTCAGCCAAATCAATTAATACTTGTCACAAAATCTCAGAACATGTGCAAAAATGTAGACAAATTTTACTGCCGCAGTGTATAACAAATTGTTTCTAGTCCAAGTGCCAATATAATCACAGTTCCCAACTGAAATTTCCTAATTCTAGCCTTACTGCTCATATTCCCATCATTACTCTGATCCTCAGAGTTACCTGTCAGCTGTTATTTACAGCACCCTAACTCTTATCCAGTCCACATTTTCAAGTCTTTCCAAAGCCTTCTTTTAAGTCAATTGAAAAATTTTCCAAACCACGTGGCAGGTGTGGTCACAATAACCCCATTCCTGGTACCAATTTTCCCTATTTGTCAGCTTTTGGGTTGCTGGGACACAGTATCTGACACCCGTAACTTAAAGAAGATGTTTTATTCTCTCATATCTCCAAGGAAGGAACATCATGTGGAAGGGCATGGCAGAGCAACATTGCTTAGTTTACAGTAGCCAAGAAAAAATGACAGGGAGCAGAAATAGAAATTAGGGGATCAGGGACAGTTATAGTACCCAAGGTCATACCTCTCTGCCCCATTCAGACAAATGTCCTTAACCAATCCTCAGGTGGCTCCCAAGCCAATCAAGTAGACACAATGAAGATAATTGTCAAAGGTATATCAAAAAAGGAATGTGTAAATTTCACTATTATATTGTATTATATTGAGAAAGGAGTTATATGATGAAATAGAATTGATTTTTATGTTTAACTTAATTATAAAACAGCTCAAATTTTTCATGATTTGGATAAAGTGAAAGTCATTATTTTCTGGTCAATTTTGTTAATGTGTTTATTTGAATATGTAATTTCTGTTCATGAATTACTGTTCTGATATATAAAAGATGATAGATGGATGAATAGATAGATGAGTGATAGATGGACAGGTGGATGGACAAACAGAAAAGTTGAATTTGTTTGCAAATGCTTTGCTGAACTGTGTCTCCTGATTTAAAACATCAGCTGTAAATTTCCTTTGTTTGATGTTTTGACTTTGATACCATGAATTTTTTTAAATGTGGTTATTATAGGTATGCACTGTCCAGATTCATCTTCAAGGGGATGTTTTGTACCAAGCTTTTGTGAATGTTGTCAATAAACTGTACCCAGTTTTCAGTTCTTTTTGAATGTGTGACTTTAGGAGAGATAATTCAGCCAAGATTTTTGAGACAGCCTGTTCAAGTGACTGAACAAATGAGTGGAAATATAAATATCTGGCCATGTGTCTTAATAAAGATCAACTGAATGGCAATACTTACTCAACATCTCTTTGAAAATTAACTATTTTTGTCAGACTTGCATCACAATGACTCTGTACAATCCTATTTTTCTTCCACATTTAGATTATATTTAGCTCTAGAACAAATTTTGCATCCAATATTCTTCCTCTGCCCCAATTCTCAATGTTAACAGGTAGCCATTCTTATTACTAGTGGCTGGAGAAAGCTTATGATATGATAGGGTTTGGAAGTTGGATCGATCACCGTCCAACTGGCTGGTAAGGTCTATCAGTAGTGGTCAGTAATATAGTCTCCACCACACCTGATGGTCCAGTGGTTAAAACTTTCAGTGTGGAAGAGAAGACATCAGAACACACAATGTATCAGTGGGTAAAATGTAAAAAGAGAATGGTAATTATAGGAATAATTGGATGGGGTGGCTACTGGTAAGCTTCATTGATAATCTTTGAAAGACATTAGAATACTAAGGAGTGCCATGATAAAGCGTGAAAACCACAGGGTCTCCTTGATTGCTTAAAGGATTTACTTTTTCCAAATAATGGAAAAGAGTGCTGAGTTCTGGGGATGGTATACACTCATCCTGGAGGCTGAACATCAGATGTAGTTAACTGGCCATCTAAGGCATGTCTGCTATACCATTCATGGGGTAGAACTCTGAGGTTCTGACACTACGGATGAGAATATTGGAGTAGATCCCTCTACTCCCTCAGTTTGGAACTTAACTTTTTTGAAACCATTTAATCCTCAGAAATAATATACCTCTCTTTATTGTGAGATTAAAAATTTACCCTATACAGTCAGACAATGAGGAGGTTCAACCCTTGAAAAGCAACATTGTCCTTCTAAAGAGGTGACAACACATTTATTGCAAGATTTTAAGTTTAGAAATAAAATTAAATTAGCTGGAGACATTCAGAGATCATGAGTGAGGAATGAGACATGTCGTAAAACCTAACATGCCTGAACTGGCAGGAATAATTTTAAAAACTGGACCATTTACTTGAGAAACTCTTCACTGGAGAAAATGGAATATTTCGGTATTTAGGAGATTGGTGAACACTCCAAATACAGAGAAGTTGATTCAAGTATTGCATGGGTTCCTATACTGTACACAACAGGGCTGCTCCTCTCATGTCTATAAGGGAGAAATACTCCACTTCTTTACTGACGCTGACTTCAGTGGTGAGTCCTTATAGGTTGTCCTTGGCTCCCTTCGCCAAACCCGTTCTCTCCTTAGGGAACTCTAAGGGTGGTGACCAGGAAGGATTCTACTGACTTGGATCTACCTTTATATTCTTGGGGTAAATCTTAATTGGAAAATAAGCATATTTAATGTCTTGGATTTGACTTAGTAGTATTTTGGCTAGCACTCCTACAATTATGTTCAGAAACTATGATTGATGTGATGACGTTCTCTCTTTCTACATTTGAAGCCAATTACGTATTTCATATAAAATAAATCAAATATCTATGTCTCATTTTCTACTTTTTAAGCAATTTTCCTAACACATGGGTTACATTTGGTTTGATAAAATCTTCCTGTTTTAAACTAGGGTATTTTTAACTTGTTAAAAGTTGGAATTGTGTTACATTTGTAGTCTGTAGTCTGTTTTTGTTTCTATTATCATTTGTTTGGTGCTTTTGCTGCTGTTTTCAGTAAGCTAGTTTTGATTTGTAAACAAATTTATTACAATAAAAGATACATTAGCATAAATCTTCCTCATAGTCAAGATGTGTTCTGATTTCTCATTATAGGTAAATACTGCTTTACATGTATTACTTCACTAATCATCTTGTGTCATATTTGTATTGGCCATTGTTTGCACTTATGATTTTTATTTTTAATATTCTTTGTTTTGGTGCTATCCCTTAATGATTTCAAAGAACTAGTTTTGTTGTGTAAACAAATTTATTATAGTGAAATATGTATTACCATTAAATCTCAAGATAGCCCTCAGCTCGGCACATTTATCTCATCATCATCCTCACCATTTTCTGAAGTAGTTTGGTAAATCCTCTTTTGTGAGTGAGTGTCTTTTCATAGTTGCCTCCATATCATAAATTGATTATAAATGTTTATAGAAATTTCCATCAAATAAAAAATTTTTGAGTATCTGCATTCATCTAACTCACCAAAACTGGCACCGTATCACTTTAGATTTGTCCACTGACCCTGAGTTCAATCCCTTTTATGGCAAATAAATAAACAAACAAACAAATAAATGTATGTGTGTATGTAACAATTAAGGTTAACAGGCATAATTCCATCCATTTTTTTATTTGTAACCTAAATACATCTCCTTAAACTATATTTAATCTCCCAATAAACACATTAGCACACTGTTATCATCCTGCATACAATCCAAAACACAGGAATGTCTTCCCCAACATATCAGCCATTCTAAATTCACTCCAAATTCCAAGCCAAGTGTCCTCTGAAACTCAAGGCAAGGACTTAACCTGGAACTCCTGTGTAAACATAAAATGAGTTACATATTTCCAAAACAAAAGGAATGGGATGATAGAAGCTAACCGAAGCAAAGCAAGACAGAAACCCATGTGAGCAGATGTGAAGCCCTGCAGCCCCACACCTGGCACAGGCACTTATGTTGATGAGATCTGATTCCCAGAGTGCCTGGGCAACCCGGCAGCCCAATAGCCTGGCCGTCGCCACTCAGGCAACCCCCTTCGGTGTACTCTACTCTCTGCCTGTAGCTGCCACCACAGATGTTCTACCTTCTTAGAATCTCCAACCTCCTGAGGTCTTTACTGCACCTGCAGGTTCATTACCGCAGTTTCGTGTCCTCCCCTCTCAGAGGCACCTGCCTTCCTCCCAGGTCTTCTTTTGAAATCTAGGTGGAAGCCTCCATGACTCTACAAATTCAGTGCACCTGAAAAACTAGCATCATGCTGAGAACATCAGAATCTGCCACCAGCATTAGCATCAGCCTCCATGTGCCTGTATGTTCGACCTCAGAAAAACACTTCCTTAGATTGCCCTGGGACTCTTTTCTCAAAGCAAAGTTTTCAAAGAAGCTCACACTTTATACCATTAAGCATGCAATGGACAGGATCTTTCTAATTCTTGAAATGGGCTCTAAACATCTTCCTTCTTATTCCAGTTCAAATACTCAGTTTATTTTTGATGACACAAATTTCTTAAAAAATTCATGCTACTTTTTGTTTTTTACAAATGCTTCTTTCTGGCCAAAAGTTAAACTTCTCAAAACTTTCTGATCTACTTTCGTTTCTGATTTTTATTATACATATGGCTGAAAGCAGCCAGCAATACCTAATCTATCCCTTGAACATTAGGCTGCTTTCAGACTTTTTCCTCCAGGTCAGTTGGTCTGCTACCTTTAAATTTAAACTCTGACCAAATCTAAGGCTATAGACAAAATATAGACAAGTTTTTTTTTTCTATCCTTTTAAAAATAGATTGTAATATGCAAGGGCTCTAGTTCAGTTCCCCAAAGAATTTCCATTCCATTTGAAATCTAAGCCTGACCTTTATTATCCCTATTACTATCGCCACTCTCCTCTTCTGAGTTTTGGCCAGAATGGTGATAGGCTCTGATTACACTTTAGGCTTTTTCTTGTCTACATCTCCAAACATTTTCAAACACCTGCCACAACCCTTTCTACAGGTTTCTGACCCACAGGAACAAGAATCATCACAGCAAAGACTTCAATAGTTTGGTGGCAATTTTTTATATTAGACAGCTTTTCCTTTATGTATTATTTAGTTTTCCCTTTAAATTGTACAGGGGAAAAGCTGAATACCCCTAATGCAGAAGTTTCAGTCCATTGTTAGCTGGTTCCAAACCAGGAATGCCATGGTGAAAAGATACAGCTGCACGAAGCTGCTCAATGTTGTTTGTCTGGGAATCCGAACTCAGAGCAAGAATGTCAGCAAGGTACATAAACTCCAAAGACAGCACCTCACTGACTCACCTCTTCCTACTGGGCTCCATTTCCTAAGGGCACATTCAGTTAACAGTCAATGCATTAATAACCAGTGATGGATGGTTATTGTTAACTACCTCTCTAGCAATTTCTTATTCCAGTCAAGTTGACAACTATGACTAACTAGCATAGAATGATTTTATATCCAAACCACAGTGCAAAACATTTTGCATCCTTTTTGATGGAAAATGTTGTTTCTTATTGGCGTATTATATAATTAACTTATTTTACCAAATCCCTTACTAATAAGCTTTGTGACACTTAAACTGGAATGCCAGTATAATGGGCTTCAGAGCCATCTGTGTTATTAGCAAGCACACTTCTGTCTGTGTCTGGGTGGGCCTAAGAGGCATGACCTTGGGTACTCCAGCTACTGCCTGATTCTTTCTTTCACTACTACCTTGCTTTACTTCCTGTCCCCCATGAGTTGAGAAGCTTTGTTTTACTATTTTTCCACCATGATATTCCTGCCTTGGAGCCTGTCAGCCATAGATCAAACTCTGAACCAAATGAAAATTTTTATCTTTTCATTTGTGTATGCTGGATATTTCGTCCCAGCAATGAAAACCTGAGTATACACTGTTATTTACCAGCATCATACTACCATAAAAAAAGAAAAAAGAAAAGAAAAGAAAAAAGGAAAAGAAAAAAAAAGAGTGCCTTATAGTTCGTCTTTAGAAAATAGAAAAATAAATAACATTTATAGTTCGTGTTTAGCTTCAAAATGAATTATATCATTTAGCATTTTTTGTTTGGGTCTTGCTTTGTAGTTCAGGCTGGCCCTGATACCACTATATGGCCAAGGCTAGCCTCAAACTCACAGCAATCCTCCTGTGCTGCCTCCTGAGTGCTGGTTTTACAGGCACAAGCCACCATGGCTGGCATTGTGGTGTGCGGTACTGATTACTGGGATTATGGGCATGACCATCACATCCAGTATTGTGGTATGTGGTATCAGGGTTCAAACTCAGGAACTTCTGCTTGTGAAGCAGATACCAGAACCACTGAGCTAAATCCTCAGGCCTCATTTAGTAAATTTTAAACTCAGTTCTTTGATAACTCTTGAAGCTTACTGTAAATTTTAAAAGTAACATCAACAATAACCAAGGCCAATTTAGGTAACTTCAATTGTAATGTAAAGCTGAGTTTTTAATGTCAATTCTGCCACAGAAATTAGGATTGTTCTGTATTTCAAATTAAGTCTTGTATACTACATAAAATGTTGAAAAGTTTGTGAAAGAGACATGCATTTTTCTGAAATTAACTTAATTTTACTCGTTTATTTCAAGTAGAACAAAATATAAAATTATAAAACAATATGTTTTATATTAATTTAATATATTTTATAACTAGGGAACATTCTTATTTAAAATTAAGACTAAGGCTTTTGTGTTTTTTATATCTTGATTTTAGTATCTTGAATTTAATCTCTAATATCTTGAATTTATTTCTTGATTTTAAAAACAGGAGTTCCTTTTAGGGATATAATGATCATCATAAAACACACACAAAGTAAAATTTAAAGATTCTCCCTTCATTGTTGCCATCCATTCTTTGGAGATGTGATTTATTCCTCTTTTTCTTTGCAGGCTATCTTCTCTACATGTCTGAGCAAAGGATACAGCAGCTGATGTTTCATGTGCTGTGTATAGCACATTAAATTCACAGAAAGAAATTGATATTACAACTTTCCTTTTCATAGAATGCTGGAAAACATTCTGATAGGTTCAGCTTTTACAAAGTACCTATTCTTATACAGTTGTTTGTAGGGAATAGTAACTAAAGAAAGGAATATGATTGGCTTGCTTGAATTAGATGTCCTTCCTTGAATCTATCATCTGTAGCTAGGAGCTGTGTGCTGTCATACTGCTGTGCTCCTTGGCAGCTGCTGTTATATTCAGATGACAAAGGAAGATGGAGCAAGATTCAAAGTAAAGGCAATGTTTTCCTTCTGTTAAAAAATGTTGCAAAGCAGTTTAGGTGGAACTCTTGAAGACACTGGCTTAGGGAAAGACTTTATGAACATAACCTCTATAACATGAGAACTAGCAGAAGGAATCAACAAATGGGATCTCATGCTATTAAAAATCTTCTCCACAGCAAAATAAACCACCAGCAGAGTGAAAAGTCAACCAACAGTTTGGGGAAAAAAAATTTACCAGCTGTTTCTCAGACAAGGGGCTACTATCTAGAATATATAAGAGCTTAAAAAATTCAGCTCCCCTCCAATTTAAAGACCAACTCAAAAATGGGCATCTGAAGTGAACAGAGACTTTTTGGAGGAAGAAGAAAAAGCAGCTAAGAACCACTTGAAGAAATGTTCAACATCACTAGTCATTCAAGAGATGCAGATGAAAACAACACTAAGATTTCACCTCAATCCATGAAAAATGGCTGCTATCTCAAAATTAACCACCAACAAATGCTGGTGAGGCTGTGGGGAGAAAGGAACGCTTCTCCACTGTTGGGATTATAGACTGGTACAACCACTATGGAGAACTGTATGGAGATTCCTCAAAAAACTGGGATTAGAGGTCCTATTTGACCCTGCTATTCCCCTGCTAGGGATATACATGAAAGAATTAAAAGACTCATATCACAACAACATAGGTGCACCCATATTTACAGCAGCTCAGTTTATGATAGCCAAATCTTGGAAACAATGCAAAGGTCATCAGCTGGAGACTGGATAAAGATGTGTGTGTGTGTGTGTGTGTGTGTAAATAAAATGGAATATTACTGTGCCATAAAGAATGATGAGTTTGAGTCATTTATACTCAAATAGATGCAACTTGAAGACATAAGTGAAATTAATAAGTCACAGATATGTAAATACCATATCTTTTCTCTGGTATGAGAAACTGAAGATATAAATGAGGTCTAGAGTGTATGATAGATATTGTGCAATAGAAAATATTTAAATGGTAAAAGGGATAGGGTAAATAATGTGAGGAAAAATGTGATGAAAAAAAGGAAACAAATTAATTTGTTAGGCTCCTTTCACTAGAAATCAAAGTGATAGACAACAAAATTTAAATTGACTTAACTAGGAAAGGTAACATAACACAACCTTATTTTAACACTTTAATGGAATTTTCTAACAAGCAAATGGACTAGATTCAATGGGAATGTTGTATTAAGTGCTTAGGAGCTGGGAAATATCTCTAAATGTTTGCCCACCCTATGGGCAGAATGAATGTGGCATCCAGAAACAAATTTCAGTAATAATTATTATAAAAAATATATAAATATCAGGATAAAAACATATATTCCAGCTCCATGCTAAATCTTTTTCTTGTTTGGACAAGCAAGTCACTGAGATCAATCTCAGGTAGGCTCAGCTCTCAGAACTAGGTTGACACTTTCCCCATCAAGATAGTACCCATCTGGCAAGCCTTTGTTCTTGCCGCAACAATTCCCAGATGATGCCATCAGCAAGGAACCTGAATGTTAGGGAGAATCTAGTTCAGATGGGCTCTGTCTGGATATTTTGAGTCATTTGTGGCAGCAATGAGTCTTCAAACATTAGAGAAGAGGATAACACAGGAGCTCTTATTTGCCAAGCCACTGACATGATGTGTTAAGACATAAACCACTTATACTTCATGTTGATGACAATGTACCCATAAAATAGGTTAATAGTGTTAATACTTAGAAAAAGGCAGTAGTTCATCTCCTTTGTCTCTTTCTAGATACATTAGAACTGGATAGAAGCACTGTTTCAAGCACTTCACTCGTCTTTATCAGGCAGCCCGAATGGAGGCCCGAATGGATTCCTACAGTATTTTACCCTCGCAGCTCTGGCTAGACCCGAAGATGAGAATTAAGAGTTCTCCACATTGCAGATCTGTATGCTGAGTGCTCGATTAGCTGACACTGTCAACAGCCTTTGTTTTTACAGGTTTGTGAAGGGAGGAAGGACACGATTAAGAAGAATCAAACAATGTAGCTCAAAGCCGCTTCTGCTTTTTGAGTGTCTTATCAGTTTTTAAAATTAGAAATATACATGCATGTTCATAACAAAGCCATTCTTGCCCACATCAATAAAAAGAGATTTGAAGGTACCGTATCTTGGCATTTAACTGAATACAAGTGAATGATTTCAGGAGCTGATTTGTAAACTAACAACTTTAAAAAAGCTCTTTGTTGCATTACAAATGTGAAGTGTTGTGATTCCTCTGGGAGTTCTGAATAAGCAAATATTTTTGTTAGCATGGCAGCATTTTCCAGGCATATGGTATTATAGTTGGTTTCAATGCAAATCCTGAAAGAATTTTATTTTTTTTACTATTATGTAAAGAATCTGGCAAAGCATCCCATTCTAAGATATAAAATCAGACCTATTGATAAAAGAATTACATACAAATCCCACATGGCATGGATGGGAGAATAAACTTCATATTCTGCATATGCAGCAGCTATATTAACATGATAGATTTTCAACACTCTACAGGACCCATTACTATGTTTTGGACCAATAACCCATGAATTGGAAGGATTTATACAATGGACCATAACAGCTCCTTAGGAATGATTATATCCTATTCAAAGAAAAAAATGTCTTTTTAAAACCTTCCTATTAACCTGTTTGCTCTATAGACCATAATCCTCTGAAGGTTAAATTATATACATAGGAAAATGGGCCAAATCACCTCATTTTGTGTTTGAAAATATATTTATGGTTTTAAAAGCTCTCCCAAATGTGAGAGTGGAAATTGTACCCAAGAGTACCATCAAATCAAGGTGATTTTGAAATGTGAGCAACAGGCACTACTTATAATTCCTACTGGGAAGAGAAATCTTGATAATGTAGAGATAATGCCTTTTTATGTACAATTTTACATGCACAGTAATCTAAAAACAAAGCCATGCAACCCAAATACTCAAGCAAAACGAAACAATAGCTCTTAAAACTTATAAAGAATCATGATAAAGATGCTACAAAATAAACTAAAAGCTATTCCTAAAATTTTGTATTTGCCTATACATTACTATGATTATAAAAATCATAGTATATGAAAAAAAGATCATATGATTTCAAATTATTTATATACTATTTTATGAATACTCTCCGACCCTAGATTGTTGAAGACGATATATTTTCATTAAGATATGAATGGTAGTCTAACTTATGAATCTGATATCTCTTTCAGATAATAGAAACTTTAAAAGGGGGAAACGGAGGAGAGGTGCTTGGTGATAAGGATGTTGTGGACCCCTTAGAGTAGATGACACATCAACCTCTCACTCTCTCTAACTGGAACAATTCCTGATAGGCAGGGGTGCTGCCATTCACAGTCAATTACTTCTGGCACATACATATTTGAGGTTTGGAGTGTGTGAACTCAGTTTCTTAATTTTACAATGTTGAGAGAAGAACAAACAGGTCCATAAAGAGGAAAGGTGATTTGTTGTCGTTACTCTTCTTGTTTTCAGTCAGGGGCTTTGGTAAATGTCTTTCTGTTCTTACCCTCACACTGTTCTCTTGCCTTTGGATTCCTGCTGTTGGTGTTCATATTTTCCCATAAGTGTTTGAAAAAGTACCTGAAGTGTGAAGGCCGTGAGAAATGTAAAGGTAAAGAGGAAAAGAAAATAAACAGAATGTAAATGGGGGAAATTCCCCAAAGTCCTTTTCTCCTTAGCAAATGCATAGACTCAGCAGAAATAGCCAGAAAGAATGGACACAGCAGTAATCACGATTAGAGAAAATCATGTTCATAGTTAAGAATTCTGTTTTCTTACTAAAATCTGTTAGTCTTACTCAAGCAACGTACAGAAACCCTCAGCACATGGAGCAAGGCAGTGGTTTCTTCTTCCTATCTCGCTGTACAGTTCTCTGTCAGATACAGATCTATAAATCGATTTAATTATAATATGAATTTCTTCTACTTTGTATGCTATACCAACTCATTTGTGAACCTATGCATAATTAAAAATGTTGGGACAATTAGGAAGGCTACACTCTTAAAGAGCCGTGTAACTAAACTAAGTATAAACAACCAATGCAATTCTCTTGTCTTTCCAGACATTTCTCCCCAATTGGGAGATTAAAATTGGAAAACTTCAAATAATTATTTTCCTCCTCATCCTATTTTCCATCAACTAAGCTTTTTTTTTTTTTGCTTTTTGAGACAGGGTCTCACATTGTAGTTCAGCCTGGCCCTGAGCTCACTATGGTGCCCACGCAAGCCGCCGCGAACTCAGTAATCCTCCTGTCTCTGCCTCCCGAGTGCTGGGATGACGGGCGTGAGCCACGTCCAGCATTCATCAACTAAGCTTTTAAAATATATGTACAAAACAGGAGAGAGGATAAATGACTGTTAGAAAAACTTGCAGGACTACCCATTGCCTCTGTCTTCAAGTTTAGTCTCCTCTCATAGGAAGAAGTTCTCAGACAGTGTCTCACAGGGCTTTACGATCTGCCTTCAGAAACACACTGGAAGTATGGACAGACAGAGCCACTTGCATGGGTCCATTCTGATGCTCAGGCGGATTGGAGTTTCTGCAGAGAGGGAAGAGAGCCATGTGTAGCTTCTTCAGGGAAGTAACACTATTTATTCTGTCTTCAATTCCTTTAAAGACCTCTGGCTAGTACCCTCCAAAAGGCAACAGCAAAATAAATTAGGCATTACTCAGGTCAGCCTTGTAAGAGTGGAGTAACATTTCCATTTCTTTTCAAGAACTACCCAAGTGATCAGGCAACATTTGTGTTTTTTAATCTATTCATAGCTGTTTAACAATGGAAATGACAATGGACACAAAGTCGTGGATACAAAGTTGAATCTTGTGGGCTGGGGATTTAGTTCAAGTGGTACTGCACCTACCTTGGAAGTACAAGGACCTGAGTTCAATCCCTGCTACTGCAAAGAAAAAAAAAAAAGCATTGAATCTTGTGACAGAATCTCACGCAGCCTGTGAGGGGGAGGTTCTGCTAAAGGGATTTTAATTTATTTTATCCCCTTATAATTCATTAATGACAATAATTTTAATGGACTGCTTTTCTAAAAGATACAGCTCATGTTGATTTTTCTGTTTCTTGTTATATTTTGCCATATATATATGTAGGATTTAAGTTCACTAAAGGGAATGATACTGACATTGAATTGAATGCATAAAAGTTTCTCAGCTTTGCATTCCAGACGTGCATGACTGTGGCCTTATGTGAGTTCGGCACCACACACCAGCATATGGGTTGTGCATAGCACTGTAGAGCACAACCTACAAGGGAGAGAACTTGCCTTCCTCCCCACCCTACCCCAGGCAGACTCAGGCACTGGTCAGTCTGCAGAGCATTAGTTGCTCTTGGTAGGAGAAAGAATATCAAGTTCATTAATAGTGCAAATAATATAATCAGTTGGGAACATAATGTGTCAGCCATGCATTAGAAATATTTGCCTTTAAAACCTTTCCCAGCAATTACTCAATTGGTATTTATAAATTACAGTCACACACACACACACACACACATACACACAGATCAAGGAAACTCACTGGAGCAATTACCTATGCATGAATGATTTCACCTTTCAGGACACTAATAAAGCTAAGAGATCAAATAAAACTAGTTTATTTTTCAGTGTGGTGTGAAGATTGAGAGCTAGTCATCCTTAAAAACTGGCATTAGTGGTCCAGGTTAAGGTCATGTGCCAATTACAATGATTTCAAATAAAGTAGAGTGAAATCTGAAGAAAACAACAGAAAAAATATAGCATAAAGAAGGATGTGACAATGTTTGCGTTTGGTGATAACACCTATCATTGAATTAGCCTGGAGATTCTTAGACAAGTGTCAAAAAACTGCTTATAATATAAAGAAATATGTTGTAGAAATTACTGGAAGATAGCACTCAATCCCTTCTTGGAGCTTCTTTTCAAAGTGGAGTGTGTACAGATTTTACTGCAAGAAAGCAGAAGCTCCACTACTTCAATAACAGGGATATGCTGGTCATCTTTAAGGTTTCAGGCATAGATGGCCAATTCCCAGGAAAGACCAAATGCCTGGACTTTCTACTTGTTACTTTGAGTTGTAGAGGGTGGAGCTTGGAGTTGTGAAAGGCATGGTGAGCTACAAGTATTGAATCATTCAGAAATGTACTGGTTGGTGCAAATATCCTCTGATAACTTCACCAACTGCAATATTCAAATTATTTGAGGCTTCCATTGCTACAATTGCAAGTAATTTCTAATAAGGCATAAATTATTTTAAAATACATGATTACATTGATGCTAAATCTGCCTAATAATTATTTTAAGAAGTGACTATATGAATTGGGTATGTAGCTCAGTGGTTCCACACCTGCCTGGCAAGTGTAAGATCCTGGGTTTGATCCTGGTAATACCAGAAAAGAATAAGAGAAAGAAGAAGAAGAGGATGTAGAAGAAGAGGAGGAGGAGAAGGAGGAGGAGGAGGAAGAAGAAGGAGAAGGAGAAGGAGGAGAAGAGGAGGAGGAGAAGGAGGAGAAGAGGAGGAGGAGAACAAGGAGGAGGAAGAAATAAATTATGCAGTGAATTAGGTCAGTGCAATGGCTCAGCTCATTTAGGTACAAAAGTGTTGAAGCCATGTTGTTTCTTCTGTCTTGACCTGCCTAGTGTGATCTCCATGTTTCCTGCAATGGCACATCAAAATCTCTCATTCATTTTCTGTCTCCTTTCCCTCTCATCTCCCCTCCATCGCTCTATGTTCTTACTGTGCTTCATTTTCCTGCACACAGTCTATCATTCCTTCAGTCTGTGTTGTTCATTATATGAGTTAAACTGTTTTTGTTCATAGCTTTCATGTCTAGGATCTGGCATGTAGAAGCCATAGAAAATGAATGCATTAACTATTATCCAGACTTAGAAATGTTGTGGCAGCTAGTTACTGACTGTGCTTCTGTGTGTGTAGTCCTAAAATCTTAGGGCCATTGTAGTCCTGCTGCTGCAATATACCAGATATGTCCTTTTCAGGTGAGGACAGCCTAAGCTTTAGTGTTAGATAGATATAAAAGTATTTTTCTCAAACAAGACAAATACAGATCTTAGCACTATGTAATGTACTTGGCTGGTTTTGACCCAAGATAACCCAAACCCCAAGGAACTCTTCTTAGTCAGAAGTGTATCTTCTTCCTATTCTTGTAAAAACTCTTGCTTTGTTTACTTACACAATACTGAACTGATGGCAGTCCCACCTTCAAATTCTATCCATTTTGTCCATGACCTTAAAAGTTACTTGCTATGCCCTTAAGACAAATTTATTTTAAAAAATAATTACTTAAGAATGTTGCTTGTAGTTTGTTTTTTTTTGAAAACATAATCAGAGTAGACAACTACTACTTTGTTACAAAACTAAACATGAAATTTCAGAAATCCTCCTTGCATTAAAAATGAATTAACTGTGTGATTATTAATTGTGCATATTCCAATCCCTTTGTGCTGTACTGCATGTTTCTTGAATCTCATTTGAATCCTTTGGCTAAGTAATGTGTCAAGGGGGGTAGGAGCCTGAATGCCTAAGTTATTTAAAAGGCAGGACAGCACTTCCAGATTAGAATACCAATGAGTGGGGTTAAAAAGGCTCCACTGTAGTTGGAGGGCAGCTCTCAGACTGAGAAGTACCTGAAAAGGACCTCTATGGACTAATTTTCTGAATCACATTGTAATGTAGGCTCATGTCAATCATCAGAACAGACAGCTTCATCCCATGATATAAACTAGTTATACATGCAAGACCTGCCAGAGGATCTTCATTAAAAAAGGACTTAGCATTAAAGGGAGAAGGTTGTTTTATTATAACACTTCAAACACAGTTTTTTGTTTTATATGTTCTCAGAATTCTTTTTTGTTCTTTGCTACAATATCAAAAAAGTGCCAAAGAAGAAGGAAAACATTAAATATTCCATTTTTTAATAGGAATCAAGGAAGCATTCTGGTTTAAGGCATTAAATTCATATACATTTTTCC
This sequence comes from Thryonomys swinderianus, assembly GCA_004025085.1. NCBI lineage: Eukaryota > Metazoa > Chordata > Mammalia > Rodentia > Thryonomyidae > Thryonomys > Thryonomys swinderianus. The sequence continues at coordinate 18,318 of PVIC010000851.1, read as the reverse complement.
TAAATTTATTCATGGCTTTGAATAACAAAAAGAAATCTCTAGATGTAATAGGAGGGTGTTTTTAATCTTTTGTGGGAAGGGATTTGCAGAGCTGACTACTCAAGGTAAAATATCTACTGGCAAAGTATATCAGCTTTATACATATAAATTTGTATAAAACCTCTGGGCTCTCCACAAGCTTCTCAATACCAGTTAGATATTGCAATTGATGTCTTTAAAATTTAATATAATTGTGTTAAAAGGAAAACAGGAATAATATCCATGTAAGTAAATCAATGACACTATAATCTAGTATTTAAAGAAAACCTAACAGGATTTTAATAAAATAGATAGTCATCTTTTTATCTATATTAATAACCTCACACTAAAATTAAATACATTTATACATCAGGTAATCTCTTCTAGATATCCATCATAGATAATATTTATCTAAATCATCTTATTTCTAACCATGAAATATGTCATAGAAAATCACTTGATAAATGAAAATAAAGAAAATATGTGGTAAAATCAACTCTGTCTTCATATGATATGTTCTTATAGGTAGGATCCATACACAAAAAAAATTAGAAGTAGTAAACAAATTTAAAATTTCAGAATATAAAATCAACCAGCAAATTCAATTATGTTATGAACAATGAAAGTGCACTGAACAGAAAATTAGGAGACATCTCATTTATCCATAGTATAAAAAAACTATCATACTTCATAATAAATTTAACAGGGAAGTGAAAGACTGGAACAGTAAAAGCTGTAAAACAATTATGAAAAAATAAACAAGACTCAAATTAATGAGAACATATTTTGAATTCATAGAATGGAAACTTAGCCTTTTAAAAATCTGTACTATCCAAAACTGTGTATAAATTCAATGTTATCTTAGTCAAAACTACGATGATACTTTTCAAGGAAACATAAAATAATTCTAATATCCAGAACAACAGAAGAGCTCAAATAACTCATCAATCCTCAAAACAATGAGGCTGGAGGTAATACAGGAGCAACATGGGTTCCATCGGTGAGTGAATGGATAAGGAGAGTAAGCTGTACACATGCAACAGATCAGTCCATCTTCAAAAAGGAAGATCCTACGACATAGGAGAATATGGATGAGATACATGGTTAATGTTCTAAGGGAAATTACCCAGTCATACTCCCACATATGGGAGGTATTTAAAAGACTCCAAGTCATCAAAATAAAGGGAAGAATGGCAGTCTCCAGCAGCTGAGGAGAAAATGTGGAGTCACTATAAATGGGATTAATGTTTCAGCCATGAATGAGCAGTAAATTCTAAACTTCTGGTGTGCAGCCTTGTGCTACATTACAGGGGGCGTTTTAAAAGAGTAGATCTCATGGCACGTGTTCTTGCTACACTAAAACAATTACACAGTCTCTTAGCAGTTACAGAGCACATAATCTCAAGTTGGTCTGATGGTTTAAGAGTTCTCTATAGAAGTACATATATTTTTACACATAACATAAATGGTAATTTGCAACTTTATGACACTAAAAACCCATGTTATTTTTCAATGCTTATTAGGAGTCTACCACTTGGAAGCCAAATCGTTAAAATTACTTACAAAAGCCAGGCAGCTCTCCTAGTGAGGAAGTTCTCCCATCATCATGGGGAATACAGCCTAATTAAAGGTCTTCTGTTGCTCAAAAAGCACGAATCAGTTTCAAATTTAACCCTCTAGGTCAGTTACTTAAAAAACTGAAGAACGTACTACACATATCTAAATATCCAATAACAGAATTTAAGTTTTCTAAAGGAGCTCTTAAAAGACCTGTTATCTTGTAGTTTGAATATGGCTCCAAAATGTGATTGTATTTTCTCATTTTATAGTGTATCATTGTGAGAAATCAGCGCACACATTCTCAAAAGTAACCAGTATGTGTGTGTGGTATATACCATCTTTAAGCTATTTTGTTAGCTCCTTGAATGTAGAAACTTAGCAACACACAAGTGAATCTGTTGTATGTGATAACAAAATTGAGGATTCTTTCTCGTTCAACACCTAGAGTGTTATATTATGAACACGAGCCTCCATCACAATAGCAGGATCCTTCTTTTTGCAAATACTGATTGGACCTCTCTTTACTGATACTGGGCACTTCCTATGTCAGTTTTTTGTTTGTTTGTTTTTGTTCCTGTTCTTGTTTTTGAGACAGGATCTTGCTTTGTAGTTCAGGCTGGCCCTGAGCTCACTATGTAGTCCATGCAACCCTTGAACTCACAACAATGAACTATGCCTCCCAAATGCTGAGATTACAGGCATGAGACACTGCACCCGGCATTATGGTGTGTTGTACTGATTGTTGGTAGGTGTGAGTCAGCACGTCAGCCACTGTGGTATGTGTTTATTAGGGATCAAACTCAGAACCTTGCACTTGCAAGGCAAACACCTGAACCACTGAACTAAATCTCTGGGCCTCTATGTTAGTTTTGATGCATAATTATTTGAATCCTTTTATATAAAGAAGAATGTATATGTGAAAACTTAGCTCCCTGCAATGTAGTGACTATAAACTTATTTTTAAATAAACAGAAAACTTGTTTTATTTTTTTAAAAATGTCCATAATAAAAGACCCTCTTTCTTCATTGTTTCACCCATGCAATTTTATATTCATGATTATGCATTTCTTTCCATCATCCTTATATAAGCCACCTACAAAATGAATGTTTACAGTCCTTAACTAGATATACACTGCAGAGTGAAGTAAGTGGTAATCAGCCAAAATTTTGGAAAAAAAAGGTAAACTATAGTGGTAAACCAAATTAATAAAAATATCACAAAAAATATCATCTACTTAAGTACAGTTTTGGTAGTAAGTTAACAGAGAATTAGCTAGTAACAGGTGCATACCAACTTCCTAAACATACATTTTCTTATTACAAGACAGGAGAAACTTATGTCATTGAATTCTATTGTTCACTCAAAATGTTCATTTTGAAATAAATCATAAATCATTAAAAAGATTAAATAAATCATTAAAAAGATTAAATTCCAATCCTAAATGAGATTACTGACATTCACAGCTAAGAATTATGAGTTGTGATTATCTAAAATTCAATTTTGTTTACTCTAGTTTATAGAGACAATAAAAAATTTTACCTTTACATATTACAGTTAGATTTTCACATACAATGGTCTTAACGAAAATATTTTTAAATCATTGTGCCATATTGTCATATTTAAATAAATTTCAATACTTTTAACTTCCAGATTAATATTGTTTATTGGCATAGTCATGTTTAGTTTTGTCAATTTTTCTTTATCCAAACCACTAAAGAAAACAGGGTTGAAAACAATGTAATTTGTAATACTTAATAATTCTGTTCTATATCCTTTCATAATGTAAACTCTACTGAAACACTTTGAACCCATATACATGACTCTGATACCAAGATTCTGTTGCTAAGTATACAGATTTCTAGAAGGACAAGGTATTTCTATCATTAACAATGTTGCTCAGACATTTTAAATAGTTCAAGGACCACTGTCTTTAGTAATGAAATGAATAAAATCTCCCAAGTCATGTGAATAAAAATATCCTGAATACTAATATCTTAATTTATGTGGCAGCATTTTCTAAGAAAATCTCAATGCATTTTCCTTTCCTATGTAAATATACTTCATCTTGTTTTGGTAACTTAACTTTTCCTTATAAAATGTTGCAATGGCTAAGGGGAGAAAGGAACCCTTCTCCACTATTGGTGAGATTGTAGACTTGTGCAACCATTGTGGAGATCAGTGTGGAGATTCCTAAAAAGCTAGGATTAGGGTCCCATTTGACCCTGCTATTCCCCTGCTAGAAATATACTCTAAAGAATTAAAAGAACCATATCATAAAAACATATGTGCACCCATGTTCATAGCAGTTCGGTTGTGATAGCCCAATCTTGGAAACAACCCAGATGCTCATCAACTGGAGACTGGATAAGATGTGTCTTAAAAAAAAAAAAATCAAATGGAGTATTATTTTGCCATAAAGAATGACAAGTTTCAGTCCTTTATGTGCAAATAGACACACTTTAAGGACACACTAATAAGTGAAATAAATAGGTCACAGATATGTTAATATTGTATATTTTCTCTAGTATGATAACGTGTAGCTGTAAATGAGTTCTAGAATGTATGATAGATTTTGTGATATAGGAAATATTCAAAGGGAATGTGGTAGGGGAAAGTAATGAGGGGAAAGAATAAATCTGATTTTAAAAGAAAAAGAAAGCACATGTATCTAGGGGGTGGGGGGTTGTGGGGTGGGTAGGGATATGGGTAAAAATGAGAATTAACTCATGTCATATACTGGTACAAATTCCCCAATCTTGAGTGTAATTGTGGACTGTATATAAAATGTATCAGTAAAGAAATCAACTTTTAAAAATACTACATAGAATAAAAGCTGTAAAAAGACAGAATGCATTCACTTCATGATTATATAAATGAGAAAGGCAAAACTTGCTTATGGAAAAGTAATATAGCCACGTTTTATGAAGTCTTGAAATGATACTTCAAGACCAATTATCAGTCTGTGTAGGTTTATGAAATAAGTCAATGGATTTGCAGAAGTTACACAAATGTATCACAATACATGACTGAATAAGTAAAGGTAAAAGCTCTCCTGTGTATGTATGCATATACATATATGTGCTTATATATGTATATATACATGCAAGTATAATACATGTATTGTATATATGTGTGTGTGTATCCACATAAGTATGAGTGCATATACTTTTATTTTAGTAAAAACATGTGAATGTGTTCTTACATACAAAATGCATATCTTTACATATTACAAAAATAAATTTAAATTAAATAATTATGATATATTTAATGATACTAGTGTCAAAACAACAGTAATCTACCTAAGTGAAAATGTAGAAACAATGACAGAACATTCCACTTTATTCAATCACATCCTTGTACGCCTTATGTAAAAATATTCCCAACTTCTTCCTTGTCACAAATTAGAAAGGAAAGCAGCAGAGGCACAGGAAGAAGACACTGAGGCATCGGAACATAAGCACCGCCGACCGGAGCTGACAATACCTTCCTCAACCTCCCGAAGCTTGAGAAGATAGTATTCAAAAAAGGACTCTGTGTAGCAATAGCAAAGACCATCAGCAGCCCTTCAGACACTGCGGAGACAGCTTCCCCCTGAGGGTGGAAAGGAGCGATAAGTGGAAGCCGCAGCAACATCAGGGCCTAAAAAGATTTCTTGACTTTGTGTATCGATGGCCAAGTTGAAAGAACGCGCAGCAAGGTGAGAATGTTGCTGGTGAAACAAAAAACCAAGGAAGGCAGTCAATACAAACGGTGGGCAGCCGCGCAGCTGTTAAATGGCTACCCTTGAAGTTAAATGGCATTTTGCAATTCATTGTGAAAGAACAAAAGACCCTGAGACCGAACAAGAACACTCAAAAGAATTCTCCATTTACAAATGTGCCTAAGAAAAGAATAAAAAAGTGGAACTTACAACCTATAGAAAGGAACCGGCTTCAGATCTGATTATACTTCATCTCACCTTCCAGAAGTAAAGTGAAGCACTGTTTAATCTTCCACAGATACTTTTGGCACGTGTCTAAAAAACAAAGTTAACAGTCATGTATTTTTAAAATCCAAGTGGCTGGTATACACTGTTCCTAAGTGAAAAGACACATTGAAATACTAATGAAGCTTTGTTAGAACTATTGTATTTACTGATAGGTTTGCTATACACAGGAGTGGATACAGTAAAATGATGACTCTAATTCTTCATTTTATAAATAAATGTAAACTCTGCCTTACATAGTTATTTTTCTTTATTTATGGAAAGCATGCACATGTATATATTTATTTGAAATGTAGCAGCACAATACTATCCAAAAATATTTGTACATAACAGTGTTTAAAAAGGCTGAATTTTTTAGGTTTTTTTTTTCTTTTTGACTTTTTGCAAGGTGGTCAATCTTTTTAATATTTTGATCAATTTGGGGAAGCAATTTTATTAACAAACCAGTGAAATTTATCTCTCTAAGCCAAAGGAATGAAAGAAAGATTATTATTCCTTTTTCTGTTTCATTGCAGAAACATGATCATCTGCTTCTTTTTAACAGCAAAATGCTACAAACTACACCTCAAATATTCAAGTCAATTAGACAATGCACTTTGAGCAGAACACAGTTCAAATTATAGCAGTATGATTCCTCATAATCCTACTGGGACAGGGCTGCTATTTAAAGAAATTTTGTGGTTTGAGAGATGACGATATGACAAAGAAATGTACACAATCCTGAAGGGAACCAAAAGGACAGATGCTGCAGGCTATGTGAGCTTCTGTTAAACATGAGAACGGAGGGGCATGAACTTCAGCCAGAGGATGGCCCAGCACTGAACAGCGCTTCAAACTCTTTTGCAATTGCCCTTTGCGAAATGAACAGCCCAGAAAAAAATAACAAGCAACATACGAAACAAGACGGTGGACAAGTGGCACTGGACAATGCGATGGGTGATTTAATGACCGGAGGAGACTTAGTATTCTATTTTCCAGGTTGGGAAATGAATGCCATCAATGTTCCCCAAATTGTCATTTTTATTATAGGAAGAAAATTGTGGATATAGTTTTATAAGTGTAAGACCTTATTAGTAAAGTCCAAGTGTTTCATCTGTTAAAATTTTGTGGTTGAATATATATCTTTTGGAAATTCTTAAGAAATCAAAATGTTTCTATCTTGGAAAATGTCTCTAATACATATGTAATTGGTAGGTTTTTTATTAAAAATGGACATTTCCTAAATTTAATCCATTTATTTGCATCAATGTACTTTTAGTAGGGTGTTATTCATTTTCTAATAACAGATGTCCACAGAACAAGGAATGCTAGGATCTTCAGAAGCACAGGTATTGTTACCTTACCTCGCGAAATGCATAAGAAAACATCAGAAATCACATTATATAGAACAGTTAGGGCTGGAAAGAGCCTTACCACTACCTTGCCTCTTCTGAAGATTCAAAAACAGAAATCCAGAGTATTTCTTGACTCATGACCAGAGGATCCAGATTCCAAATTCTTCTTTTTTGTTTTCATTAAATATGATCACACCTATAAAATGCTTAGCACAGCCCTAGCACAGAGATAGCACTTAATAATTGTTGCTAACGCTATATTAACAAACAACAACAGATACAAATAAGTACTTCATAGATGTACATAAATGAAAATACACACCAACTCTGGCAGGTAGAGCAGATGTACAGAGGAGGGTGAATGAGATGGGTTTTCATAAGTACTCAGACTTTCCATACAACAGTCAACCAAATGCTCTTTTGGGTCATTCAATACTAACCCAGCTTGCAATTTACTCTCTCAGGTTAGTGCGGGAAGAGCCTGCTTCAGGGCTTAATCACCGAACACCAGATGATGTGTTGCTCTGTTGAAGAACTTACATCTTTCGTTTTTCTACACCAACTTCCTCTCCTGTAATAGACTTCCAGTAAGAGATACTCTGTAAGGGACGAACAGAATTATATCACATGGGCAATCGTAAAATAACAGGAAAATCTGAACTCAGAAAACTCAAGTGGGAATGATTAAGATGTGCTTTTTCACAAACGAGAACATGAGTATTGCTGCTCTCACTCCCTTAACATGTTTTACCTACAATTACGGACATGCATCAGGCTTATTCATGATGATATTGAGGGCCAAAATATACCGTGTGGTGCAAATGCACATGTTTGTGGCTAGGTTTTCCCTGGTCTCTTATTAGCTGTCAAGAGTGACCTAAAGGTTTTTAACCTTAAGGACAGAGTCTTTCATTTGCATAGTTTTGTCGTGATCTCTGTCCTGACAGTTTGCCTTGACTGACCAGCCCAGCTTGCCTGCCTAGGGCACAGGTAAGCATGAAAAAACAAAACAAACCAAAAAACCCACCTAATTAAGTTAGTTTATACATTTCAACATGTCTGGAAACGAGTACTATTGATAGCTGCAAACCATTTTTGAGACTTATTTGAAGAACCCTTTATTTTATTTTTTTCATTAATAAAATGTGCTTATGGGGAAGACGGAAGGAAAGAGTATTATGAATTCAGCCCTTCCGATTCCTTTGCAGTAGCTGTTAAGCCAGTGCACTAGTGAGGAGGGAAAAGGATAATAGGGCCTGTAATTGGCAGGGCTGTCCGACTACACCTCTCCCCTATCTCCCCACTTGGCCTGCCCGATTTATCTCTCACATAGCCCTATGATGCCTTGTCTCTCCAACAAACTTTTTAAAAGTTGCCCCCTGTATCAGGCGGCTTGTTATGTAAGGATTTTTTTCATCAAAGCTTCAACCTGCGTGTTCTTCCACTTGTTAAACCAATATTAAAACAAGAAAGAGACCTTAGTTTAAAGCATCCATGTTGCTAGTCCCCCAGCTGGATGGCCACTGCCAATGGTAAGTGGAGAGGGAAAAGTATAATTAAAACTTAACTTTCCAATAGATCTCATAGTTTATACCCAGTAAGACGCTCCTCTCGCCACATGAACTTTCAGGAGGTTGTTCTGAACAAACTAGGTGCTGATTCCTTTTATGTGAAACCCTTAAGATAACTTTAACATGGTTCTTCGCAGTTTAATTTATCATAAATTCTGGCACCATTTATCACTAAATGCAAAATGATGAAGAAATGGCTCTATTATATCTGAATAACTACTGAATTAAAAAGCTGTTAAATGAGTTGAAGCACATAGCACTGTTAACAATATGTGGAAGTGTGTTTGGCTGGAATAAATTACTTTCACAATTCTCATTTGAAGAGTCTACCTTTAAAGAAATGTGTTGAAAATTTTAGATCTCGATTCCCTGACTAAATCCACATGAACTGCTAATGCACTTTTAAATTGACTTCAAAGAGAACGTGAGAAAATGTCTGGTTTGAAATTCATAGGTATCAAAACAAAATTCCTCTATGTAAAAATTGAGAAGAAAAAGATTTTAATATAGACATGTAAAATATAGTAACAGATTCCAATTAAGATATATCTTATTTTCCCACTCTTAATCTTTCCAGAATGGTTTTGGGATACTTTCATGTAATTTAGCACTAATGTTTCAACAGTTACTCTCTCATGACAAGTATTTTAGCATAGCTAGGCATAGCAACTTTAAAAATATTAATGTGACAAATATTGGTTCAAACATCTAAAGGAGTAATTTTTATTCTAAGAAATCAGTTAGCAATTATAAACAGTATCATTAAAAGGAAGTGTCTATTGCATGATTTTTTTGGCATTTATACTCTGAATATCATAAGCCAAAGAAGCTTAAATGCAGAGGTATTTATAAATTTTAGAATATGGTGTCTAAAATTTGTAAAGACTTTAATAAAAAAAATCTAAGATCTGTGCTAATAGAGCCTTGTTTCCCGGCCATGTCCCATTGGAGTGTTTCAGCAGATAGTGACAATGTTCTTAATCCTTACCCTCATGAGGGCACTTTGTAATGTCTTTAATTATCACCCTGGTATTGTGATTAGAAACAAAGACTTTTGAATAATAGTGTCCTATTGCATGTTTAGAGATATTTCAGTGTGAAATCTTTAATAAAGGGGATTTGTGAATGAACTTAATTAGCCCTGTTAAAAACACCCAGCTGATAACAATCTCATGTCCACAGAGGGGGCTGCACCGTGACACGGGGGGCAGGTTCCTGGGAGAAGCTTCTCCATGAGAAGCAAAGGCACCATTGTGAGACAAGGCAGAAGCTTTGTTTGTGTATTTAGAAAACACAATATCTGGTTTACATAAAGCAGTGTATTCAACCCTTTGCAAACCCAGATTGTGTTGTTTCACCATACTTATAAAAATATCTCTGGATACAATGCCAATTTACATATACACAAAAGCATACTTTAAATTCCAAGATGGATGGAAGCATACCTTTCTCTTTACTTCTCCTTCCTTTTTAAAGAAACTCGTATAACTATGTAAGAAGAAAATAGACCAATAATGTCTACTTCTATGACATCAGCTCCTATCTTCCCTTTGTGTTGTTATGTATCCCTCTCTGTCCCCCATTCTGCCAGCCAACCCACCTCAGGGGGCAGCTTAACAGCCTGTAGGTCATTATCTGGGCAGAGACAGCGATGAGGAAGATGGAGTGCTGGGAGTGTAATACTTCTGAATAGAAAGGAGAGCAGGTAATTCTGTGAGAGTTGTGGAAGAATTCAGTTGGATTTTGGGAATGTTGGTTTATGTGATACTAGGGATCACTGAGCCTGATGCTGAGAAATTTTCTGTCCCCAGTTTGATTCTCCTAGGATGTGGTTTCTCCATGGAGGTGGCCTTTAATTCTGTAGAGCTAAAAAGCTGCACGACAGGGCTGGATCACAGGAAACTTGAGTTTGCTACTAAGATTCAAGCCCTTTGCTTGTTCTTTGTTTTCTTAGATTTATATTGTAGCTTTGTTGTCCTAGTTTAATAGGGAGAAAAGGAGGTAAAGATTTGGGGGTTAGTAATCTGCCCAGGGTTTAAAATTTTGAATATATTGAGTCCTCCTTATATTGTAGTGACCAGCATCACTACAGAATATATATATATTCACATATACATAGAGTATACTCATATATATGTTCTGTATATGCACATTATATATTAGATAGATGATAGATAATAGATTATAGAATGATATAGATAGATAAATAGAAAGATAGATGATAGACAGACAGAATATACATTTGAGTAATCTAATTATGGACATCATATAAACTTGGAACTTGAAAGTCATGACCTATTATTTCTTTCTGTGACCCTTTCACTGGTAGAAAAACTTCTAGATAAGTCTTGGTGTTCCCTAGTTATTCAATCAAATATTAAGAATTTCTGTCCAGGGTCTTTGAAGGTAAAATGAAGGTTAGTAGCCAGCTCATCTTAGCATAGCCGAAACATTCTAGATCATCCAAGTGCTCCCTTACAATCGCAGGAGACTTTGTAAGTAAAAGATCAAGGCAGAAGTTAGGAAGGGAGATGAGGCAGTTTGAGAAGAAGCTAACACATCACTGGTTCAGAGACATAGAAGCTAAAACGTGTAAGGACAGAGGAAGGCTCATGGCGACTCGGGGCAGTCTCCAAATTACAGCCAGCAACAAACCAGGAGCTTTAGTTTATAATCCACCTGGAATTGAAGAGTCAATAATCTAAATGATCTGGAAATAGTTTGTTGCTAGAGCTGTCAAACTTTTCTTTCAACCTTAGAGGACCCAGCTAAGCCCATTTGCCTTCCGAAAGTTTTAAGTTCATAAGTAGGTGTCGGGTAAGTCTGTGGCAATTTGTTATGGTAGCAATCGCAAACTCAAATACCCAGCAATCTAGCCTGACAATAATTCACGTCTATTCTCTCTCCTTAGTTTACGGGGCCCTTCCTCTCCTTCTGGTACTCAATGCCATTCTACCATTTAACCCTCATGATGCCTTTGCCATATTAAGTCATATTCTTAATCTTTTTTTTTCTTAATCTCTTTACCTTACTAACTTTGGTATGACCTTTTCAAAAAAGAAATATATGGCCTTTATATTAAGATGGTAGATTTACTGTGGAAAAATTATCTCTTCTCTGAGATTTAATTGAAATAGTGTAAAATAAATATTTAAAGAAAAAACCCATAATGTATTTAAACATAATAGAAAGCAATCCTACATATGGATTAAAAATTCCAGAGTTTTCCCAGCACTCGGGAGGCAGAGACAGGAGGATTGCTGAGTTCGAGGCTTGCCTGGGCTCCATAGTGAGCTCAGGGCCAGCCTGAACTACAAAGCGAGACCCTGTCTCAAAAAACAAACAAACAAACAAAAATTCCAGAGTTTTCTAGGAAGTGGAAAGCAGGTAGAGACTGGTGGCGTATAAACACCCAAAGCAGATCCTGAGAGGATCTTGCAACTGACTGGACAAGTGGGCGAAGCCACAGTTCAGAAACACTGCAAAGAAACTTGGGATTTGAAAGGGCAGAGTAAGACTGAGGACAAAAATGAGCAAGGAGTTCAAATTTAAAGGTCTAATGGAAAGTCAATAAACATAGCAATTGAATTCCCACTCCTACCTCTGTGCATGGAGCCGAAGCAGCCAGATGATTAATTCTCAAGGCAAGAGACTCTAAGCAATATGAATAAAATAAATGTGTTACTTAAAGAAATGAACAAAATATCCATGGAATGTAGGGCAGTTGCTGCAGATCTCGAGAGCAAACAGTGAAAGCATTTAGTGTAAAATGTATCCCTGGAGCAATGCGTGATTCGTGGACTACTGCCCAAGGAGTGAGGTCTGCTGGTGGATAAGAGGCTTGGCTCTGATTTCATTCCTAAACGAGCAACAACTGGTGGAAGAAATAATTCTATCTTCAGTGTCTGCCACATGAAAGAGGAACAGCAGAGGAAATAAAAATAACTCAATAACCACAAGATGGTCTTTTAAGCTCTAAAAGGTACTATATATTAGGAAATTTATAACCATAAGAAATAAATATGATGTTATGAAGAAAAGTAATTCTATAAAGTAAGGAAGAGGGGTTATGGACTAAACATATGACTGTGAAAGTAAAATATCTTAGAGTTGAGAAGCGTTAACACGAAGTAGAACAACAACAGAAATCAGGAAATATGAGGAAAAAATTGTACATATTGAAGATTAAACCAGAGTTTCTACAATGATCTTATTAGGATTTCCAAAAAGTAGTAGTGGAAATAAGAAGTAATTAAAAATAATTAGTAAGGAATTTCCCAGGCCAAATGATGCAAGTAAAAAAGGTCTACTAAGTTTCCAGTACAACTGATAAAAAGCAACAAAAACTAGATTATTTCATGAATTTTCCAATTGCAGAGTTAAAATTTCATAAAAACTCCAAAGAAAGAAAATCAAACCTCTTAATCAGAATCAGGCCAAGATTAAAGTTATCATTTTCAACAATGGATATTAAAACAAAAAAAACTAATAATCTCTGGAAAAGAGATTTTAGCTTAGAATTCTATACCCAGCCAAATTATAATTCACATATGAGAGTAGAATATATTTTCAGATATGAAAATATTTACATAGTTTACTTTCCATATTCTTTCACATAAAGTCTGTGCTATGTAAATAAAAGTCAAAAATACAGAAAATTATCATAAGTCATTCAAGAAACAATAAATATAATTTAGGAGAAATGCAAAGAGGAGTTCCAGTGTACAGGAATCCCTGGACCTAGAAAGAATTTAATGCAGAATGGAAGTGATAAAGAAAATTTCTAAGGGAATTTCAGAGATGTTACATAATTGGGAATCATTTGGAAGTACATAATTATGTACTTAATATCTTAATCTAAATGTCAAAAATGCATGAAAATGAAAGGCATTAAGATACTCAAAGAGAAAAAGAAACTCAAAGCAAATAGCTTATACAATTTAAAGATATTGTATCAGAATAAGTTGTAAATTATAAGGATATACATATCACAAAATAGTACATATCTAAAACTCAGCTCTTCACATTCTCTTTCAGTAAATTAGAAAATGAACAAAAAACTCAAATTAACCACAAAATAGGGCGAATCATAGTCAGAGAAATTAATTTAAAAACAAAAAAGTTATAGTCAATTGGGCTTAAGTTGAATTATTTCAGATTATCAACATGATTTATAAATCTGCTTCTGGACAAATTAGAAAATAAAATAAACCATAAACTTCCAAAAGAAAGAAATACACAGGTTATATCATTTTATTTTGTATAGCTATTAAGAAGATGGCATTTTTTTAAGAATAACAAATATTTGGGCAAGTCCAATGAAATGAACAATTTGTTTGGTATAAAACAAGAAAAGCATGACAAACAAATGAACAGTATTCATGCTAGAAGAAACAAGTAAAAAGAATCGCTCTGTATCTAACACAGAAAAGAGGACTCAGCAAAAAACCCTCCAGCATAAAAGCTTTAACAGTAGATGACTTCCTGGTGCATGTCACCTAATTCTATACAAATAGTAATAGCAATACTAGCTCTACACAAATTCTCCTGAAAGTATTACAAGGTACCATCAATAGAAGCAGCATTCTAATATCCTAACCAGAACAATGATTTCAAAAAATATATATAATTACAAACATCACTTAGGAACATAGATAGAAAAAATATTTGTAACCATTTAGCACATCAAATCCAGCAACATAAAAAAAGACATTACAGTTAGGAAAGTAGAACAACAACAGAAATTGGGAAATATGAGGAAAAAAATTGTAAGGATAGAGGGTGAATCCAGAGATTCTAGAATAGTGTTATTAGGATTTCTGAAAAGTAGTAGTGGATGTCACCAGGCTGGATTTATCTCAGGAATACAATGATGGTTTAACATATCACATTTAAATCTATGTATGAAGTGTGATCCAAAAGAAGAGAAAATGATTACATCGAAAAATTAATTACAGTAAAAGATATGTTGGCATTAATCCTCCTGAAAATTACTCCTCTCATATTGAAAGCACTTATCTGAAGCAGTTTACAGTTCACGCAGCAATTTCTGTGAAATGGAAACATTACAGCGTCTTCGTCCACCCTTCTCACTGGATCTGGCACCAAGCAGCTATTGGCTGTTCTCCCAAAGATAAAACAAATATTCCTCATTCCTGACAAAATCTGCCAGCAAACTGTACATGAGATGAGAGAACCTTTCCCCAACCAAGTTTTTAGGAGAACACCAGATCCGTGTCGTCAAGGGTGTTTACTCTCTGCGCTATTTACTCTCCTTCAGTGTTGAACTGCATATTCCAGCCACTGTGATACAAGGCAAGAAAAAAAATGAGGAAAAAAATTAATCAGGTTGGAAAGGAAGTGACTTATCTTAGTTTTCAGATAACATCATTGTTGATGTTAGAAAATAGATGTATAGAAACCTACACAAAAACTTCTGGAAACAAGTTTAATGAGTTGAAAGATGCAGATCCATTTACCAGAATTTTTCATATTTCTATACAATTCAATGAAGTAATGCTATAGTTTAGATCTGGAAGAGCCTCCAAAAGTCTCATTCAGCAAGAGGAGGAGCTGGGGAATGCCATCTGGATGATCACGGGAGCACTGTGCTCATCAGTGGATTGATCCATCCATTTGTTCGAGCTGAAAAGCTAGCAAGAGGTGGGGCCTGGTTAGAGCTTTGGGAAGTTACCTCTATTCCTTGTGTGGAGCTTCATTTCTCCTTCCACTTTCTGACGTCCATGACTGAGCAGCTTTCTTTTCCTGGTCCTTCTGTCTGGTCATTTCTACCTTGGAGCTGCCCAACCATGGACTAATCTTCTAAAAACTGTGATGAATTAACCCTTTCTTAATTCCTAGCGATGGAAAACACAGCACAATGACAAACACAATTGATTCGAGGGCAAACACTCAACAAAATAACTGCATAGCTGCCACCAGGAGAGTCACTGGATTGAGTGTATCCGTCTATGTTCTTCAGTGTCCCAGCACAGAAACGAAAGTCCAACCTTGGGTGAAGGAGGGCCACATCATATTTTCTCTTTTTATGTTTATCCAACTGCATCCCAATATATTAACTTTATAAAAAACCAACACTTAAAATTTGAATTCTGAATCTTTTCATGGAATTTTTTTTTTTTTGAGACAGGGTCTCACTTTGTAGTTCAGGCTGGCTCTGAGCTTACTATGGAACCCAGGCAAGCCTAGAACTCAGCAATCCTCCTGTCTCTGCCTCCTGAGTGCTGGGATTACAGGCATGAGCCACCACGCCCGGCTTTTCATGGAAATTTTGCTATAAAATATTGAAAGTTTTGATCGCTTCATAATATCTGTAAGAAAATAATTACTTTTGAAGCTTGGTGTTTCTCTATCTGCCCAAGGTTTATGAAGTAGAGCTGAGTACAGCAGTTCCAATGGCTCAGTTCTTCTATTTCATCTAGGTTTGATAGGGTTTATATCTAGATGTCTCCCTCAAAGACTCATGGGTGTGAGCTCTGGGGTTGTGATTGGATCATAGGAGTGTGATGCCTCTGTGGATTAGTTTACTCATGAGTTTATAGCTACATGTGAAACTGAAAGGTGAAGTCTGGCTGGAAAGGGGTGGCCACTGTGGGTGTGACCTGGTAGGGTCTATCCTCCTTTCTCCCTCTCTCTCCCTCTCTCTCCCTCTCTCTCTCTCTGTTTCCTGCTGCCATGTGATGAGCAAGACTCTACCATACTTCTTTGCCATATGACACTGTTTTGGAGCCATATGACTAAATTGAAACATCTACAAACTATGAGACAAAATACATTTTTCTTCCTGTAAATCATAGTTTTCTGTTTGTGCATCTCTGAGATGCAAAAGATGAACTCCAACTCAGTTATTATGTTGAATAGTTTCCTTTAAATCATCAAGAAATAAAAATCCACATGAAATCACACTGTCATAAATAGTAACAGCACCCTGCTGGTAATGACCTTATTCACATATATCAAGTGCATAGGAGCAAGCAATTCAATTCCAGAGAAAGTGGTTTAAGCTATGAATGAATGCAGTTTAGACTTTATAATGTGGCCAACAGAAGTACAAATGTAGCACTTACGAAGATGGTGAGGGGCAAGGGAGATAGAGGGAGACAGGAGATCGAGGAGGGGAAAGAGAAATGAAAGCTGAGTGATACGTATATTACCACTTCTCCAAGATGGATGTAATTATACATATCACAAAAGATACAAAGAAAAGCAACAAGATGAGAAAACTATGAGCAAACACCTTCTCCTGAAGGAAATCAAAGTGTGCTATGACTGCAGAACACTCACACAAAAAGATATAAATGTTGAAAACCATAACCCCAAAAATGCAGTTTAAGTAGAAGGTAAGAAAGAACATGTGTGGAAGGTGATACATAACAATTCTCAATCATTACAGTGATCAGTAATATCCAAGGTAGATGATCAAGTAGGCATATTATTTGAAGACATGTAGTGGGCAAAAGACTGCAAAGAAACAAGATTTGCTTTGGGGAAGTTAGGTTAGTTTATCTAAATTAAACAAGAGACAGTACAGAATCACCTATATTCAAGTGTTTTAGCAGCATATGAAATATACATATATATATATATATTATAATGTAAATAGTAGCCATTTTCCTTTTTTCTTTCCTTTATAATTAGCATGTACACAATACATTGATGATTTGAATTATTTTAATGTTTTAAAATAATTTTCAATAATTTTAATGTTGCTATATACTATTTAAAGAATAATGTGTGCCACTTCTCTATATTTGTACCTAGATTTTTACTTTTTACAATCTGCTTCAGATCATAATGATAATCAGAACTGACTGTTTAATTCTGAATTTCAGAAAATTATTTTTCTTTTCTTCCATGAATACATGTCATATTGAGGGACTGACTCTTTCTATGAGGTTTATTAATGAAGATAAGACTTATTTTAATAAAGGGTTTTTTTTATCAGAAATAAAGTATAATTTTATCATTTACTTGCTTTATAGTAATAACATACATATTAGAAAGAAATATTTTTGAAATATTGAAAAATATTTTAAAATCAATTGAGAAATCATTGCTTATTACTTGATTCCCCAACATCTTGTAGCCTGAGACTTTTTAAGGGTCCGGTCAGGAAGCCCCATTTGGAGAAGAGGAACTCACCGTATATAATATAGTTCACCACACAAGGAAACCTATGATTATGCTTCAGTTTTTCAAACCAAATATTGGCATATTGGACAAGTGACCAAGGAGTACAAATCTCTAAATTGTTACAAGTAAAACTTAAAATTAATTTGCCATTAAGATGAAAGGAGGTTTTTAAGCATGACACCTAGGTTAACATGATGATTTTGTATTGCTGGAGTTTCAAAAAAACATTAGTAAGAGTTCCAGGCAAGGAGGAAGCTTATCAGTATGATCAAGGAAGATTTATTGGGTCATATAGAAATACTAAGTTTGCTTTGTTAATGCTATGGAAATACTGAAAAACTGCTTATTTTAAAAAAGAAACATTTCTACTACTATGTGTTCTTTTTATGTGATCTTGGTCAAAAGGATTTTAAGAAATTGCAGTATTTTTTAAGGAGAATAACATACCCATCTTATAATGTCTTAAGTCTACAGATATCATCTTTCAAAAAATAATTTTAGGAAAATGTTGAAATTATAATTGCTGTAAATGAATTTTATTTAAATAAAGGAAATAGAAAAGGATGAAAGAGGAAATGAATATATTGAGTGAGAGTATACTAGTAATATAATTTGCATTATTTGATTCTGAGATCCCTAGAAGCAAGGGTTAAAAAGTAAATGACTCTAGGGCTGGAGGGTTAGCTCAGTGGTTCC
>PVIC010000850.1:33442-106260 GCA_004025085.1 Thryonomys swinderianus | reverse complement strand
CAAAAAAAAAAAAAAAAAAAAAAAAAAAAAAAAAAAAAACTAGGATTAATGGTCCCAATTTGACCCTGCTATTCCCCTGCTAGGAACATACACAGAAGAATTAAGAGAATCTCATCAACATGACATATGTGCATCATGTTCATAGCAGCTCAGTTTGTGATAGCTAAATCTTGGAAATAACCCAAATGCCCATCAACTGGAGAATGCATAAAAATACAGGTTTTTTATAAAATGAAGTATTACTCTGCCATAAAGAATGATAAGTTTGAGGGCGAAGGATTTAGCTCAGTGGTTCCAGTGTCTTCCATGGAAGCTCAAGGTCCAGAGTTCAATCCCAGTAACTACATACCACAATGCCAGGCATGGTGGCTCATGCCCACCCACAATCAGTACTACATGCCACAATGCAGGGCATGGTAGCTCATGCCTGTAACCCCAGCACTCAGGAGTCACAGGCAGGATGATTGCTGTGAGTTTGAGGCTTGCCTGGGCTACATAGTGAACCTGAACTACAAAGTGAGACCCTGTCTCCAAAAAAAATTTTTTTTAAAGTATATGTATATGGGGGTGAGGGTTGTAGGGTGGGTAGGGGGAAGGGTAAAAATGAGGATTAACTCACATCATACATTGGTACAAATTCCCCATGTTGAGTGTGATGGTGATGTGTATATGAAATGCACCAATAAAGAATTCAATTTTTTTTTTTTTTTTTGAGACAGGGTCTTGCTTTGTAGTTCAGGCTGGCCCTGAGCTCACTATGGTGCCCAGGCAAGCCGCCGCGAACTCAGCAATCCTCCTGTCCCTGCCTCCCGAGTGCTGGGATGACAGGCGTGAGCCACCACGTCCGGCACTGTGGTATGCGGTGTTGATTGTTGGTTGGCGTGTCTCCACGCCCAGCAAAGAATTCAATTTTTAAAAAAAGAGCAGAATTAGGATGATCTTCCCAAATAACAAATACTGTAGCCCATGCTAGTTAATCCCAGCTAAGGAGGCTAAGGCAGGAGGAGCGCAGCAAGTGCAAAACCAGTCTGAAGTACAAGGTAAGATTTTATCTCAAAGACCCATATGCAAATATACATCAACAAAATTTTTTTAAAAAACAAGTGAAAAAACTGGAGCTCTGAGAGGTCAAAGCCAGAGGGAGAAAAGAGAGGGGCTTGGACTGACAAATGCTGAACTCCAGGGTACTCCCCCACCGCCCCCGCCATACTGGGGATCAAACTTAGGAACTTGTGTTTGCAAAGCAGGCACGACGCCACTGAGCTACATCCCCAACCCTTCCAGAGTTCTTTAGACCTCACCAAAGCATCCCTCCAAGGCCGGGACACCTGGATACAAGCAGGAAAAGTGCACGTGAACTTGAGAGGGATCCCTGCCGCCTCTCTGCTTCCCCAAACCACAAGGAGCTGTGCACAGCACACACTTTGACAGAACCCAGACGGGCTTAAAAAAAGACCTGCCTGCCAATTTTGTCCCAGAGCACGCTGCAATTCCAAACAACCCAAGTCTTTCATAAACAAAGATCAGGACCTTCACATCAATCAGGTGTGGATAATCCCAAAGCTCTTCCCCCTCATGGCTCAGGAGGGCTCAGCCTCCTCAGCTGCTTAGGTAAAGCAGCTTCCCAGGGGCAGGAGGTTCCCTTGTGGATTGACAAGGGAACAGGGCAATTTACTTGGTCAGGAAGGGCTTTTCTTCCCTCAGTACTATGGATAGGACCAAGGGATTTCACATAGAGTGTGTTCTGGGCCCTTTTTTATTTATTTGAGACAGGGTCTTGCTAAATTGCTTAGGCTAAACTTGTGACCCTCCTGCCTCAGCCTCCCAGTGCTAGGTCTTAAATTAGATACTCCCAAAATCCAAGAGAAAGGCCACACCCCCAGCCCCAAGGATCTCCAGTTATCTGAACCGATATTAATAAATTGATCTTGAAAACCCAGGAGACAGAAATAAACCACCAGGGACATCATTTCAGCCGCAGATTTGCTTCTAAGAAATCAGCCTAGCAGCTCCAGCAGTCCCTGGAAGAGCCCGGTGAGGCTGTCATTTGAGACGCTCACCATCAGCTCCCGAGAGTCACTTTATGGGCCTGTGTCTGCAGCAGGGGATCCTCAGAGTCTGCAGATCCAAACCCCACAGAACACAATCATCTGGGCTCCTGGCCGTGGCCAAAATGAACCTTGAAACAGTGTGGCAAGGGACAGGCCAGACACAAAGGGCTGAAGCCCTGGGATTCCATTTACGTGAGAAGCCGGAGCTGGTAGCTGCACAGAGACATAGCAGATGGCTGTGACCATGGGCTGCAGAAAACACTGAAAGGAAACAGCATTCTCTACCTGCTCGGGAGTTAGGCAGAGGTTACAGCCACACAACGTCATCAATGTACTCAATGCCACCGAACTGTTCGCTTAAACGTGGTTAATTTTAGCCTATAATCCCAGCACTCTGGGAGGCTGAGGCAGGGGAATTAAATTCAAGCCCAGACTGGGCAACTTAGCAAAACCCTATCTCCAAAAACATAATGTAACTCAGTGCCAAGTCCTGGGATCAACTCCTCCAGTGCTAGAGGGAGAAAATTTATGTAACTTGTACCTTAGTAAAAGAAAAACAAGACAAGAAGGCCCCTTGTTTAGGAAGAACTCATTCAATCCTCTGTGGAGCAGCCTGCACAGTATAGCAGTCAAGGTGCAGAATCTGGGAGCCAGATGACCCAGGTTTACCTCCACTCTCCAGTCCCCTGTGTCCTGCCTTCAATAGCTCAGTTTGCCCATCTGTAGAATGGGCACACAACAGGCAGTTTCTTTTTCATGAGGCTCTTGGGAGGATTAAATGAACCCAGTTGTGCAACATACCCAGCAGTTGTAGGACACACAAGGACTCAGTCTGATACGTGCCTGAAACATCACGGGTCTTCACAGAGTGAGCCACCATTCCAGTCTGCCTGGGACAGAGGCTTCCCTGGATATCAGCCCTTTTGTGCTACATGAGGGGAAGTCCCAAGCAAAACAGGACAAGTTGATCACCCTGGTGTTCCAGTAGTTATTTGTAGAAAACAGTATCTATAGGTTTAAAAAGGACACAGAGAAGCTGGTCTTGATGGTGCATGTTGTAATTCCAACATTCTGGGAAGCTGAGGCAGGAGGATCTGTTTTGATCCCTGATTGGGTAACTTAGCAACTTAGCTAGATGCTGTGTGAGAAAAATAAAAAGTAAAAAGGGATAGGCACACAGCTCAGCACAGAGACCTGGGTTCATCCCCAGCACCATGGGGTGGGGGATACTAGTTTGGGACAGAAACAGACAGAAGGGGCTGACTCCATGACTCTGAGAACGCAGTGTTTACAGGGAGACAAGTTTATGAACAAGAAGCCTTGACGCAGCTCAGCCCAGGGTTACAGTTCAGATGTCACGGCAGTGCCATGCTCTAGGAGCAGACTCTCTCGAGCCTGGGCTCCTCCTTTCTTTCCTCTGTGGGTTTTGGGGGATTTGACTGTGCTCCACAACAGCACCCTGGGGTCCAGTAGTGGCAAGTCCAGAGGCGGATGAAGACTTGGAGAGGGAAACGTGGACACGAAACCAGCCCCTATCTCCAAGGCCCAAGGCGGCCCTGCAGGGCACTGTCCCATCACAGCCTGCAGACATTCCAACTTGGAGTAAGAAGGGTGGGGACAGGGCCAGCAAGGTGTGGCCCTGTCCTCCTCCATCAGGGACAGTCAGCGGTGGAAAAGCAGAACAGACTTACTGAACCCAAGTTTCGCAAGATGCAGGAGCCTCATTCAACGCAGACCCGCAGACCCTGGGATCCTGTCCACTCCTGTGTGTGGACCCCACAGGGCTATGGCAGAGATGAGGGGAAACACAGGCATGGGCTGACCTCGGCAGGACTCCTGGGCCCTCTGCATGGCGGCCCCTCTCATCCCCGGTGTGGGCCAGGCTGTGGGTGACGGTCCTAGGGTCCGCTGTCAGATGATGAGTGAAGAAATCCTCCAGGGCCAGCCCCACATGAGAGACAGGAAGGTAATTCTAGTTTGGGTCCTCTGATCCCCTTGGGGAAGAAGAATTCTGTCTTCTAAAAGGGCAGTGGGCGTAGCATGCGGGTGCAGGAAGGTGGATAAGGCCAGAGATGCTCCCCAGTCCTCCTGCACCAGAGCAAGTTCCATGCCACAACAGGCTGACCATCCCGAACTGTGACCAGGAGCAGGTATCCTGCTGCCACCACCCAGGCCAACTCAGACATGCCTGTCCCTCCATGCAGACAGTGCTTTTTTTTGTGGGTGCCAAGTAGAGTCTGAGGCTCTGATTGACGCATCCCAAGATGCCACAAATGTCAACGACTCCTGCCAGCAGGTATGGGGTGGGGGTGGGGCTCTGCAGACACCCTCTCCAGGACGCCATGTTCCTCCCCATCCTTTTGTGGCCACATGCCTGACAGGCAGCCAGTGCCCCAGGCAAGGAAGCCAAGGACAAGGGCAGAGCCCAGGGCTGAGCAGTTCTTGACCCTGCAAGCAACATGTAAGCTTCACAGCAAAAGCCCACCACGGCCTGTGGGGAAACTGAGGCCACGGAGCACACAGAAGAGCCAGGGAGATGACACTGTCACTTCCAGGCACATTGGCGAGTGTTTTCCCTCACTTACAGAGATGAGAAGTTTCACCCATCAGTGTGCAGGGGGCACAGGAAGGGAGCCAAGGGGACAAAAAAATGTTAGGGCAATGGAACTTTAGGGTAGGTATTGGGTTAAACAACAGTCTTCTCGGTTCAAATCCCACCTCTGCCTCTTCCAGTCTGGTGACTGGGGGTGAGCTGAGCTCTTCAGGGCCTCAGGTTTCCTGATTAGGAAAATGGGCTGAGAACAGTACTTAACAGGAGGGTGAGAAACAGAGAGCCATATGCCTGAGGCAGGAAGACTGCAAAATCCAGACCAGCCTGAATTTGTGAGACTACATTTGTGAGACTCTATCTCGAAATGTAAAAATTAGGCCTGAGGATGTAGCTCAGTACTCCCTCAGTTCCAGACCACACACAAAAAAAGTGAAAAACATCTCATGGTCAGACTGTCCTTAAGTCCGCCTTCCTCCTGGCCACTTCCCCCAGACAGTTCCTCCTCTGAGGCAGGAGTCTCAGGGCAGCTCCAGGAGGCCCGGCGTCTGGAACTTCTCAGAGAGATCACTCCAGACCATTCGGTCAGGCCTCAGATGGAAATGGGTCGCAGCTCCCTGGAAATGGACACACAGGCCCTTCCAGCCAGACAGCAGCACGAAATGGGCCAGACGTGTCTCCAATCCAGGGCTTTGTGAGAGGCAGGATTTCTGGGCAATAACTAGGGCTATCTGGTGAAAGAAACTTCTGCATCAAAATGGCTTCTTTTAACCACAACAGCAAAATGAAACAGGAAAGAAATTTAGTTAAGAGTTGGAATTTATAAATAAAAAGGAAGAAGAATGGAGAATTTTGAAAAACTCAGGCTGGCCCCTGGAAGCCACGACCCCATCAGAAGAACAAACCAAGGATGGACCCCCAAAGTGAGATGGCCTCAACTCTCTGCTTCCCAAATTCTACTGCTGCACTTCCTGGATCCCCAGGTCCATTGTGGGGCCCCTCACTCAGAAATGTGTCAGACATAAACCTTGGCAGTATCCAAAGGGAGACCTGGTGGGTGGGGGCTTCCTCCACCTACATTTTAAAGGCCTCTTGCCCAGGCAGAGCCAGAGGCCAGGCAAAACCTGGTGGAAGAGGAAGCATCCATCCAGCAATGTGGAACTTCCAAAGTTAAAAACAAATGACTTGCTCAGAAGAACCTGACTGGAATCAGAGTCTCAGGCCCGATACCCAGCCAGAAAGCCATGGGAGCGCGGGCGACCAAGGCGTGGGGAGGTGGCACACAAAGGAAGCACCACCCTGGACTCCAGATTTCATGTCGCCAGCTCCGTGGAGTTTGGAACTCAGCTAGGATCTGTTTTAGTCCTTTTGCCTCTTACCAGTCTCCCCCTTTGGAACGGAAATGCTTTTCTTGAATTCGGAAATGCTTTCCCTGATTTCGAAGGCTCACAGCTGGAAGGGAATTTGCCCCCAGGTGAGTCAGGTGAGGGGGTGGGGGGCGGGGGCCCTTAGTCCTATTAGACCTGGAGGAGACCCTGAACTTCGGACTTCACTCTGGAACAGGTGAGGGCTTTGAGGCTCCTGGGGCCCAGTAAGTGGCATGTGAAACAGATAAGAGGAGTCTCAGGGGTGGGAGGCGGATGCTGTGGTTTAGAGGTGTCCCTTCCATCCAGTCTCTGGATTCTGTCTCTGCTGCTGTCTTTCTATCCCTGATGACTCAGGAAGGTCCAAAGCAATGGCCAACACCTTGATCCAGGACTTCCTGCCTCCAGCCCAAGAAGCCAGTAAATTTCTGCTCATTATAAATAACTGGTCTCAAGTATTGTGCCATAGCAGCAAAAGTGGACTGAGAGTATACAGGAACTTCCTTTCTTAATTTTGCAACTTTTACAGAAAACTGAAGCTTTTCTAGAATGAAATTTTACTTGCTACCAGTTTTCATCCATTCAACCTGGAAAAGAGCAAAGTGTTGGATAGCATGCTGAGCTGGCCTGGATATAAACTCAGGCCTCTCACCAAACGCTACTGGGAGGCATCTGCCAAAATTTAATGAGCAGAACCTCTTAGGCCCAGGGAATTCTCCCTCCGGTGACCTGTACCAAGGATAACCCCACACCAGCCTATGGCTTCAACTGCACTGTTGCTAGTCGGGGCGGCAGGCCCATCCACAAGGGAAAGGGTATGCAGCCATCAAAATGGAATGAGGAAGGTTTCTGTACAGAAATGCAGTCATTTCCAAGATATGTTGATGCACCAAAAATGCCCGAACAGTGTTTACAGTAAGCCACCATCTATTTATGTCCTGTTTCTCTTCATAATATGTACAAAGATCTGTAAAGGATACACGAAAAACACCTGTGGGTGTCTGGACAGTGGAAGGAGGAGGACAGTGCGTGGGTCGGACAAACACTTCACTTCTGTTGATCCCTGACATACCAACCCACAGCAGTATTGACATAGTCAACAAGACATTAAAGCTCTTTTTATAGACGGAAAAGTCGCTTCTGCAAACATCCCTTGGCCTGGGCCCCTCCCACCTCCCTCCATCTCTGGTGAAAGTGACGTCATCACAGCCTTTTGTCCCTGAACCGTGGTGCTGTCCTGCCTGGCATCCCCTGACCTGGCCTCCGTCCCTCCATGTTTGCAAAGTGATTAGAGGCTCTCTTTGTGGCCACCCTTCCACCTCCGTGTTCCACATCCGCAGGTTCAATGAACTGGGGCTGAAAATACTTGGAGAAAAAGTATCAGCACAGAATAGGTACAAACTGGTTTTCTGTTGCCCTGTGCCACTGTCTCCTAGACAATACAGCTAGCAACTACTTACCTGTATTTACATTATGCTGTTGGCTATTGGAAGTAGTTACCAGAGGTGACCCTGAGAGGATTCAAAGCACAGGGAGGATTGCATCTGTGGTATCTGATGCATCCTGGGCACAAGTCTCCAAAGATCCCTAGGGATGACTGGGGAGATGTTCTTTCTACCATGTCATTGGGTCACCCCCAAGTTCAAGGGGGCATCCAGCTTACCAGCATTCTGCACTAGGATCCACTCTCACCCCAGAGGGTTTGAAGCCTGTGGACCCTACAGGTGGGAAGACAGGGAGATGCAGGAATAGACACAATGGGGAAGCTGTCTGGCTTCTAAGATTTGGCTCTGGAGGGGACAAGGGCCCAGCAGAAGGGAGCAGTGAGGACAATGTTCCAATCAGTGCCCCTCAGAAGCAGAGGATCTTGGTGGGCCAGGAAGGCAGAGAAGAGTTGCAGGAGCCTTCCTACCATCAGGGGGAACCGCCACAAAAGGCTTTAGTTCAAGAGCTGGGGCCAGGGTGCCGCTCAGGGGTAGAGCTTGTGCCAGCACGCAGAGCCCCAGGGATTCCATCCCCAACAGGACCCAAAAGAAAAAAATACCCAGCAGCCCAAGAGTTCCTTGAATCCCCACCCTTCCCCAAAAAAAGTATTCAACTCTTGCCAAGAAGGAGAGTTCAGTTCCTAAAAATAAGCCTCCAAACCCAGAATACCAGGAGAAGCCACCCACGGCAGAAGCCACCCCACAGCTCCTGCTGGCGTAAACACACATCAGAAGCAACAGGCGCAGCGCCCGGGAGTCTCCTTCAAGCACAGAAAACCACGTCTCCGTCTCCATCTCCACACAAGCCGGGGCCGCCACGGCTGGCTGGCTGGCACGGCTGCGTTCTGACCCACAGCCTCTAAACATCCCCCCAGAAGTATGTTAACCTTTTCCTAAAATGAATCCCACATTTCCCTCCGCCTTTCTAAAGTCTGGGAAGGGATAGGAATGGGAGGGAAGAAGAGCAGGAAGGGAAAAAGGGAAGGAGGGAAAGAGGGGTACGTTCCTGCCCATTTTGGGGGCCCTGTACTGTTCCAGCTACAAAGCCGCTGAGGACTCAGCCCCCAGCAGAAGCCAGGTGTAAAAGGTTAACAACACTGGGACTCAGAAAATGAGGCCCGGGCCGGAGGGTTAGCTCAGTGGTTCCGGCGCCTGCCTCGCAAGTGCAAGGTACTGAGTTCGATCCCCGGTAACCACATATAATGCTGGGCGTGGAGTCATGCCCACCAACAATCAACACTGCATACCACAGTGCCGGGCGTGGTGGTTCACGCCTGTAATCCCAGCACTCGGGAGGCAGAGACAAGAGGATTGCTGAGTTCACGGCAGCTTGCCTGGGCACCATAGTGAGCTCAGGGCCAGCCTGAACTACAAAGTGAGACCCTGTCTCAAAAAAAAAAAAAAATGTAGTGATTGTAAAGGATCTGAGACAGAATTGCCAAGTAGACTGGTGGAAGACTGACAGAATAAACAAGTAAACAAGTTTTACATATGTGACTGAAAATGAACCAAGCATCACCCATCACATTTTTGCAACAAAAACAAAAAGTCACTATGAATTTCCTGTCTGGACATTTTACAGATTACCACAGCTCTTCATAAAGAGAATAAGAGTAACCTGTAGATGCAAAAGAGCTCTAGAAAGTATTACAGTTTTTGTAGAATGGGAAATTTCCAAAGGAAATTTGGTGTGGGAATGTAATGAGGGGAAGGAATAAATATGATTCTGAAAGAAAATAGAAAAGCATGTATATAAGGGGTGGGGAGGTGTGGGTGGGTAGGGAAATGGGTAAAAATGAGAATTAACTTGTGTCATATACTGGTACAAATTCCCCAAAGTTATGTGTGATTGTGAGATGTATATAAATTGTACCAATAAAGAATTCAATTAAAAGAATATGAGTAAATTTAAAGTATGGTAGTGACGTGATCTAAGGAACAATTTATTTTGGAAAAAAATAAGATCAAATTGAATAATATTTGGGAATATTAGTGTTGACATTTGTAAGTAAAACTGTTATTACAGAATGATTAATGAGGCATAGAATGTGATATACATTGAGAACCAAGCTTGCGGAATCATAGTCTAGGGAAATAAGTTGTGGCTGATCGGTCCTTTGCTAACTCATCCTTTTGCATGGAGCTGTATGTTGGACTTCATAGACTACATTGTGAAGCATATGTACTAATGTTCCATGGACTGTTAAGTAAATGGACCCAAGGACAATATCATAGAAGTTGTTATTCTTTTTTGTCCCCATTTCAGTACCTTTAACATGAAGTCTGACACCTTCATATATTTCCTCTATTAATTGTGTGTGTGTGTGTGTGTGCACGCACACGCGCATGTGTGTATGCTACTGGGGATTGAAGTTGAGGCCTTCAGGACAAGCTAACCTTTCTAGTCCCTTTTCTTTTTTTTAATTTTAAAAGAGGATTTTGGTAAAATTCTGTTACTCACATTGGACTTGAACTTGTGATCCTGCTGCCTCAGCCTCCCAGAGTGCTGGAGTTATAGCTGTATGACACTGCCATGCTGATCTTCAATTATATCTTAAAATTCCCCCAAACTATGTCTTGGAATTTGAAGGAAAATCATGTGCTTTAATTAATGCTTTATAGGATACAATTTTAATTTAGCACATTTTAATTTTAATATGTGTTCAACTATACTTTAGTCCTTATTGGAAATAACAGTAACACTGGTACCTCGAAAATAAAAGAGTAGGACAAACCCAATAAAAGGGAGGGAAAAAAAAGCAACCACTTTACACTGATGGCACCCTGAGAGGTAGACAGAGGCCTTTGTCATTCTGAAAGGTAGGAGGCAAGCATTAATGTAATGAAATTCCAGCAAGCCTTTTATAAAATCTGAAACTTTTGTTAATTTCAGTTTCACCAAAGCGGTTGACATGACTTCCCTAAATCTCCTACCTGATATCTAAAAGAAATTAGTGCTAACTTAAGGCTAGGGAAAACATTTACATTTGCATTTTGTTCTATTTCATAACATTTGATCATTATAATATATTGAATTTGCATAATACGGCTTTGTCTGAGTATGTTCACGTTGACTGGTCCATTGTATCTCTAACCAGGTTCTTTTTTTTTTTTTTTTTTTTTTTGGCACAGTTAAAAGCACAACTTCATTGGATCTAAGGGAAAACAGAGACAGGAAAAGATGAAGTGGCTTCATTTAAATCTCAAGACTAAAGGAAGTTAAAATGTATACCTTACCCATTCATTTCATGTAGAAGTTAGTAAAATGAATGTCTGTGCTATGAACAAGAAGTAGAAGAGGCCTTGACAGTATGTGATGTGACTTCAGCACAATCCTGGGGCTTGCCCCGGAGCTGAACCCTCACACTGCAGGTGAGACTCAGTTCCTGGGAAGACATTAGATGATTTGTTGTTAGGCTAATTTGCCTAACAACAAAGTATGCAATACCTTCAGTCCTGGCACACATTTTTTACAAGCTAGCACTTTATAGCTTCTGAAACAAGAACCACAATGAAGTTGATTAGTATTTTTTTTTAATTTTGTGGTACAAAAATCTTAGGAATGAAAAAGTTGCCAAAATTATGACAACTATAGACAAAAAAATTAAGCCAAAGCAAAAAACCAGAAGCAAAAGTGTAGACTGGTAGGATCCACCCATATGTTAACAGAATATTCATTTTTACATATTATCTGAACATTTTATTTTGTTATGTTGGGTTGAGATGCTACAAAGGCATGATTTCTTTGAGGAACAAGTATTCTAACCATTCTCAACTTTTGAGAGTTTGAAGAATCAATAATAATTCATTTTCATGAATTAGTGGAAATAAGTACTCCCGAATGCTTCCTATTATCGTAACTAACATAAGCTTTCTAGAAGTATAATGTCCCTAGCTGAGGATTCTGGGGAGGGTCAGGCAGACAGGGCAGAGTTATTACACACTCCATCAAGTTCAAGTTTTGCTTTTACTTGTTTTCTGAGCCTAGAGCAACAATTTAAATTGTTATTTGTGTACAAAATTTTTCAGAACAAAAATCTCTTGAAAAGATACATATTTGCTTGCTATTAAGCATAGGATGCATACTATATAGATATGTTTACTGAGGTATATTTCATAAAACTCTGAAAATTCCTCTAGAAAACGTGTACTTTCTAAAATGAACATTTTCTCAACATCCAGCCTTCTTACTGGCCCTACAGTCTGGGCTCTTGGAAGCTTACGATTATGAGTAAAAATTGAGAAAAATATTCTAGAATTATACAAGAGACACAGAAGTGGATTGAACAAAAATCTATTTCTTCCCCCTTACAGAAGGTCAGCCTTAACATGGAATAATTTTCATGACAAAACAGACATAGACACTCTCAGGCAATATTGTGAATGTCCAATACCAATGTTTATTTCACAAGGACATTCGAGATACATGGCCGCATGGAAGAGCCCTCTTTATTTCAAGGATACGGGAACAACATGAGACACCTCGCAGACATCATGCTGTAAAGGAGCAGAACTCAGCTCTCATGCTGAGATTCGCTTTGAGAGAGAAAGACGGAGCAAGAGAAAAAAAGTGAGCAAGGGGTATGTGTGTGTGCGTGTGCATGTGTGTGCATATGTATGTGTGTTAAGACTACAGCAAACTGCAATTTGTCTAAACAATTGCACTAAAAGAAGCATGCAAGAACTTGTCTATATCTTTAAAACTGAACACTGATGGCCCATATTCAGCAAAACCTTACAATCTCAGTCGGAGTTGGTCTCACCACCATGCACTGAAGTCATTTTATGTTAGTGAACATTTAATCCTGACTAATCTTAATTATGACATATTTTCAAATAAGAAGTTTAGAAAGGTGTGATAAATACCTCTCATTCCAAAACTCTAGGAGGCTGAGGCAAGAGGTCTGCAATTTTGAGCCCAGTCTGAACAATTTAGAATGACCCCCATCTCAAAATTAAAAAAATAAAATAAAATTATAGTGAAGGCTGGGTTTGTACCTCACTCCAAATGCTCTGGGTTCAACCTTTAGCATGGCCAAAATAAGAATGTTAATTTTTTTCAAAAGCATTTCTTTGAGAAAAATATTTGAGTTTTGTCTCTACTGCTTTAATTCCTATACATCAAATAATAGTTAATTATATTCAAGACAGTTTGATGAAAAATGTCTTTAACCTTTGGGGACCATGGCTACAAAATAGTTATACTATAAAGAGAACACAAGAGGATTAGAGTAGTATAAAAATCTCATTTTAAACCGTAGCTAAAATTTTAACTGGATATATATCACCTGCTTGTTCCTAGAAGTAAATATCTAACTTGGTGCCTATGTGTCTCCACAAAACCTGAAAATCTGGAGGACAAAATGTCTCCCAAACAAGCAATATGGTTACTATGCAGTTTCATAGCCTGATGTTTTTCAGCTTTTCAATTGCTTTGGTTGGAAGCTTGATGTCCAGAACTACAACTGATGCTAGGAATTCAGTGGCAGAGAAAGATTCTTATTCCACCCTCCCTTACTGTTCCATTTAAAATTTGTTGTATTACATTTAGGCTAATAAAAGCCTTTCTAAGGATTCTATATCACTTGTTTTTCTAAGACACATTTACATCCATCAATGAAAGTTGCTATTATCAGAGCAAAGTACTCTTACTATTTATTTATTACAACAGTCCTCATGACTGCTTACCCAGGCAGGCACTAGAAATATCTAACTCATTACCACCACGTAAAATAGCACGGAGTATTTTCAGAATGAAAGAGATCAGAGCATGACAAATTATAAAGCTGTTCATCTTCCTGTTTCTAAAGGAAAGGTTTGCTCCTAAATAAGCATCAGTAACTTTAACTGTCCACAACAATATATAAGCTTCATAGTGAAAATACTGTACAGCCACGATCTTCTTGGAAATGCCTGTTAGTTTGTTATCTATATATTTCATTAAATGTCTGAATACCCTTGAATGATCTGAGGCCACATGATGAAAGAAAAGTGACCCAGATGGAGTCAGAAACTGCAAATTCCTATGGACTTATTCAGCTGGAATTTGATCCTGGTTGCTATTTAAACCCACTGCTTAAGTGTCAGCATGTATGTGGCATTCCTTATCACAGCTCAAGAGGCAGACATTTGGGTCAAAATATTCTTACTCTTTCTGTCACTAATGGGGGCTTTACAATGTTTACAAACAGCTGTTACATTCATGCAAAAATTCCAAGAAAAATGTGACACAGTCAAGAACCTGACAGTTAAAACCAAGCATTTGTTCTGACAGCACCGTGTGGTCTGAGGTAATAAGATCCGTGATGATAATGGTATCTGTCACATTCAGGCGGCTGGAGTTGGGAGTGTGAAAGTGGGTCCCCTCGTACACACCCAGTTACTACTTTGAACCCAGGTCTATATTTTGGCTGTCTTGGCAACCACACAGCAGTAACAACTGGAGCCTTGATGGCACCATCAATCCAGGGACATTTTTGATAAAGCACACACTCTGACTTTCAGCATAGAGAGACAATAATCAATCAATCGATCAATAAACAATACATAAAATAAAATGAGTATAGACCTGCTTGGACACTGACACTTGAGAATTATTATTGTGAAGTCCCAATAATTTAAGAGCCAATATTTCTTTAGTGATTGATCTTTTTATTTAAAAAATCAAGAAATAGAACTTTGGAAGTACAGGAATATTTTTTTGTTGGTCTGGAATGAAGAATAATGTATCAATTTTTGATGCATTAATATAAGTATCTACATAATCATTCAGATGACAGATTATAAACAGTAGTGAAAATGCACAAAACTCATCTCTTAATTTTCTTTCTCATCAGTGTATGCCTTGTTATTGGCCACTCATACCTTAGCTTTGGTCATGTGCTCCAATCCCATTTCCCCAACCTTTTGTGTGAAACGTATCTCACATATTTGTGACTTGCTTCAGTTAGTGCAATATAAGGAGAAGAGACAAGTGTCATTTCAAGATAGAGCCTTAAAAATAACTTTCATTTTTCTGACTTTTTGCTTTCATTGCAAAAGCAACCAGCAATATTCCAGATGCAAGATCTTCATTAGCTGGGAAGGAGAAGATGCAAAACAGCATTCCTGGTTGTTCTGTGATTAACATGTCATCAGAACAAGAGACACAAATGTATTATACAGTGTACTGTCATCTGGGAGCTAATATCTTAGTGTACAACCCAGTCTATCCTGATTACACTCATAGCAAAACCTGTGGAATATTAAAGAAAATGTTTTCTTTCCACAAATCAGATGCTGTTATGAAGATAGTACCTCAAAATTCAAATAGGAACGTGTGGACTTTTTCTGTCCTGGCTAAAGGTCTAGGGTAGGATTATAAACTTATGATCAAACTCTACTCTCCAGACAAAAACTCCAATTCACACTTTGACAACTCCAGATTAACCGAGCTACCCTGAAAAAAGATACTCTTACTTTCTTCTAAGCCAAGGCAAAGTTTTATGAAATAATAATCATGGTCAGACTGTTCACATTTTCCTTTCTTTTAACCTTTGTCCCTCATTTCTCTTGGTAAGCCATCTTTTCTCTCTTCAGCTGCTTTTTCTAGACTTTACTTACACAATAAGCTCCCTTCTGACAACAGGAGAAAGTAATCACTATAACTATATAACAGGTTCTGCTGAAGTATTTGTCCTTCTGTTCCTATGGAATTCAGACTATTACTCCCCTAAATGAAAAGTAAAGATAGATTTCAGTCTCTTGGAATCTTTGCTGAGTGACGTGGGTTCCATTGGTTCTGTCGAGATTTCAAAGACTAGCTGGGTCAATTATAACAGGTGAAATAGTACAGGCAACACTAAACCTGCTTTTGCTGTTTTTCTTTTTTTATATCTGTGACTGGGCCAGAACAACAACTCTGTGTGAAGAGTTAATGCATAAAAAAATCTTATTCTTTCAAATAAGAAGTTTAGATAGGTGTGTGAGTGTGTGTGTGTAAGCATTTATATGCCCTCATATCTTTAAAGTACAAAGCAAACCTGTACTCATAGTATGACAAATGTAACAAGTGTACTTTCCCATATTCTTAAAACTCCACATTTATAGACTTGACAGATGACCATGATGAATTCTAGAAAAATCAAACTAAAGGTAATGTTTGTTTTTATATTATTCATCAGAATTAAATTCTTTTTACCTCACTCCATTGTAAGGACATTTCAAAATTTTTATCAAGTACAGTGTGATCTTAAAAATGATTGAATTTTTCTTTGGCAGAATATTATTTTTCTGTAAAATAGTGGTTTGCAGAAGATTTAATAATTTTCCTTTTCATCCTCAGCACCTTTGCTAAATACAGAGCCTTGCTATAAAAAATTATAGAGGAAAATAAAAGCTCGTAAAACTCCTGGATTAAGATAATTGGCTAGAAGTAAACTAATGTCTTCCCAAATTAAGCTCGCAGTTTGAGAATTGTCTTCAGACAATCTATCATTTACTATTTTTTCTACCATAGGTAATAAAAGTACTTCAGTTTTCAATAGCTTAAATTCAATTTTCAACATCAAATATTGCTTTAGAAAATGATAGAGTCCCTTGTTAGCCTCACCTGTGTACTTATAAAATTTGACTATAAAAATGTTATAATTAACCACATTTCATTTCTTCTCAGTGAATCCATGTATCAGTAGTCTGTGTGCATTAGTGAAGGGGAATTTGTTAGGGAAAAGAACAATTGTGGTATCTTTTTAGAACTCATGATAATCATGTCTCTAAAGAGGGGATTTTTAAAAGAAAACTCCCTTACCAAACTTACCCACACATGTCATTTCAACGTGAAAATTCTTCATGTATCGTTCAGTATTTATTATGAAGACCGTTGATTTTAAGACTAAAAATATCACAAAGGATTTCTTGCTGTTCCAGAAAGTTCTGAGCAATTTTTTTTTTTTTCTGGTTGTAACTCTCAGGTGCTTCTCAATAGCTCCAGGCGAGGTTGATGGAGGTGGGAACTTCACTTTTTTCTGAGATCCCGTGATGGGCCGTCATCTCTTCTGAGATATTACATATGTTATCATGTTTAATATTTACAGCCATTCAATGAGAAATCAATTATTGTCCTCTCCTTACACAGTTACAATTTGAAGCTCCAAAAGATAGGGCATGGCGTAAGGGTAAGAACTGGAGTGAGAGTTAATAATGTAGCTCTGTTTACACCTGTTTCATTCTCTTATTTTATCTTATTTCCTAAATTATCCCTTCGGTGCTTTGTTAATTTGAGATCTATTTGTGAAAGTGTTGTTCACAGTATCTGGTCAATTAGTTTCCTTCTATGAGAGTATAGCACCAAAAGTTGTATTTTTGGAAATCATCTAATTAAAATCATTTAACATGAAAATGATTTTAATGTGAAATTTAACATAATCTAAAAAGAACTATTGAGGAAAAATTTATCAATGAGAAATATTTTGACAGAAAGACCCTACATTTTAGGCAGCTATCATAGGGAAGGAGGGTTAAACTGATCATCTTCAGAACTAAATGTGACAAGCTCCTGGTCTTTCTTTCTGCAGCATGTTTTCCTTTGAATTGTTTGAGGTCTTAGAGATGAAGCAGGCCACTGATGCCTACATACTTTCCAAGACTTGGAAAAACCTGAGTTGAAACTATAATTTATTCTTTCTCAGTCAGCCAAAATGGACCCACAAATATACATGCATTTCATCTTCTGTCTATAGAATTCTACTGCTTTAATCTGGCCTCCTTCTCAATTCAGGTCCTGGACAAAGCTTTACTTTCAGCCTTATACTTTTCAGAGGGTGCTGTACTTTTTCTTTTAAAACTTATATAAAATTTCTTGGTATCTTTCCACTCATGTTTTTTAACTGCAACTTTGAATTTTGGCATTCACATTTTCCACATTTTAAAGTAAGACTTTTCTGCCATACTTTGTTCCTCTTTTAAGGTTTGTTGCAAAATTCTTATTGACAGATTGAACAACAAAAGAACCCACTGAACACCCACTAGCTTTTTTTTTTGAAAGGGGGAACATGCTATAAAAAACATTGAACAATGTAAGACACAGGCTGATGAGCATCACTTCTTAATGAAATTCATCACCACCTATATTCAGTTCCTTCTTCCCCATCTCATTGCCTTCACCCCCTCTATACGCCAACAACAGGAAAAGCCCTCAGAAACCCATTTGAACAGCATATATAGCATAATGCTCATTTTTAAAAGAGCATTTATAAAACTAGAAATCTTGGCTTATATTTCAAAGGGATACGATGATAATTCTCCAAAGTCTGACTACCATATTCTTGAATCAGCTAGACAACTTGCTGTGTTGCCTTTCACAACTGCTTATAATTCTGCTTATAATTCTTCTCTTTCTAAACATTATAAAAATCTAATTCACTAATTTTTCTTATAAACATTTTTAAGAAATAGATTTTTGTTAGTAAGTTAGCAATAATGAATGGGAAGCTAAAAACACCCTAAAAGTAGGTTTATGGTGTTTGTAGGTATCAGCAGTGTTGAGCAGAGATGTTCTTCTTTTAATATAAAATATATGACAGGTAGCGTTCTGCCATTTTGTAAGTGAAGTCATGGAAGACACTGCTTTGAGCTATAATTAGTTCAGATTCAAGCATATATAGGATAGGTGTAAAAATGAAAAAACATTTGCTTATAAATAATTTTTTCAGTTTCAGAGGAAAAAAATGCCTAACGATTTTTATGTATGCAAGGTTTGGTCCATAAAGAGAATAGGAATATCTTGTCTTCTATTCAGCTAACAGGTTTCAACAGTTTTCTGAATAGTTATGAGTAGCTCAGAAATTCATATAAGTTCGTGTAATTCACACAGCATCTGTTGTGAAAAAAATAAAGCGATAATTTACATCCAATTAAAATATTTTTCATTAGATAAAATGCTTTAATAAACTAACAAACTTATATAAGAAAGTAGCATTCATTCGGAAGAAAGCAAGATAGTTTTCTATAGTACATGCAAAAAATCTAAGACTGTCAACTGGAAACAGAATGAGTTCATGTCTTTTTATGTAAAATTTTAATCTTTGGATTTAAAAACAACAATAAAAAACCCTGAATATTTTTACTAGCTTAAAATTTATGTAAGTTATTTAGAAGCATATTTGCTCATGGGGTGCATTCTTATTAAAATGTTATACCTGCTCTAGAGCTAGACATTTCAGGAGTACCTCTCACATATTATGCCCTTTCTGTTTTGTAAATGTTTTCCCATTGTATTACAGGGAAATATACATAACCATGGCATAGAAAGAAATTAAAAGGTCTTTTTAAATTTTTCATTTTATGAAATAAGGATTCTTTACCTGTACAAATAAACTTGTATCTGATTAGGCAGGACATTATGTAAATGTATTATGGAGGGGTAGATTCTAATGGTGAAACAGGAAATAAACTCAAGCAAAAAAAAGTGCTGTTGAGCAAAGAGAAAGTTGGTGGATCTTACTATGTTTTTTTCTTACTTTATATATTTTTAGGCTTCTTCGCTACTGCTGTTGGGTCATTTCTCTCAGCAATGCTAAAACGCCTTTGTCTGTCTGAAGGAGGCAGCCATGTGTCCATGAATGCTTATTTAGTATGGTGAGGACAGATGGCCTGGAATTGCTGAAGAAGACCTTAAGATATATTTAAAAGAGGAAAGGGAAAGAAACAATCAGACAGGAAATAAATTAGAGAAGAGGAAACGTGTGACAAAGAAAACTACACATACATAAACACACACACCGGCACATATGCAGATCAAGACAGACAACACAGGGGTTGGGAGGGCCTGACTTTCTACATCTGTCTTCTCCATGGAAACTTTAGTTTTCACCATAGCTGGTCTGTGATCTCCATCACAGAAATCTGTCATCCCAGTCGCTGCTGCTCTGAGCTCAGCCTGTCCTGGCCGAGCTATACCAGACCTTTAGAGGGTCCACGCTTGAAATGTGGCTCTTGAACTGCCA
This sequence comes from Thryonomys swinderianus, assembly GCA_004025085.1. Lineage (NCBI taxonomy): Eukaryota > Metazoa > Chordata > Mammalia > Rodentia > Thryonomyidae > Thryonomys > Thryonomys swinderianus. The sequence goes on along the minus strand of PVIC010000850.1, from coordinate 86,829 downwards.
GGAGTTAGAGGTTTTACATGAATCAGAATGCATTGCACTGAAATCTCTCACCCTCAATCGGCGTTTTAATACAGTCTGTCTGGTAATGCACTGATCTCACGAGCATTGTTTTCCCGCTTCGGTTGTCACGTGCAGACAACACGGGCTCCACTGAGGATCCAAGCCACGCTGGAGAGGTGCGGCGGGCACTGAAGGGAAAGAGGGCGTGGGTGTGGCAGAGAGGACGCAGCACTTCCAGCGGATAATAGAGTCTTTCCAGTGGACTGCAAGATGTTTCAGGCGACAAAAAGTGACATTAGTGGATTTCTTATCATGTGCTTTTTCAAGTTAGCGTATTAACATTTCCCCCGCTTTATTCAGATTTTTCTGTTTCAACCGTGCTTGGAGTCTGCCAGGTACCAGAGGGCTGTTGCTCCAATTGCCAGGTTTTTCTACTGCTCATAAAAATATTAGATTCCAAATTTCTTCTTATTGCCTTCTGAGTTGTCATGGTTATCAAATGACACCTTCTCTAAATTCTCTCTCATTTTAACTCTTTTCCATGCTTTATATAAACAGACTGCTTGAAAATCGAGAGAGAGAAAGGGGGGGGAACCATCAAATGCAAGTGTTAAAAGTAGCAAAAGAAGCAAAAAAAACACAAAGTACAAGCGGAAGAGAAATATTTTGTTATCCACAAGTTGAAATTTGCGTTTTTATCCAGAAGCATTAAATGTCATTAAGTTTTAGAAGCCTATGAAGTACCTGCCTTGTGTAAAGGTTTCCTAACCAACACAGGACACTGGCTGACTGCGAAGTAAGTTATTCCTGCACTGTGGTTCCCTCCTCCGCAGCCACCCCCAGGACCTGCCACGCCACCCAGCTGGCCAGGAGCAGGGAGCCCGGGTCGCTGGGGTAAATGCCCGGGGTAGTCTTCTGAATACAAACACCTCTAAAAATAGAAGATTCGAGAACATTTGTAAACAGACCATTCACAAGCGCACAATCCTTTTGTTTTTCCAAAACATTTGTTGCTCAGATGAGTGTTGTGGGCACCGAGTTCTTCGACCTTCCCCCAGAAGGTGTGCTGGGCGGTGGCCGTCTGGGGTCCGGGCTGGCAGCGGGTCAGCCCGACTGCCCGGCCTGTTGGCTCAGCACTTTCCCCGTGGTCAGCCCGTCTTACCATAATCACATGCTGGCGCCCCGAGACCCGTCTCTTCACTGTACTTTGTACCTTTTAATGAAAGCATCCCAAAATATCCCCAACCGCTCAGGCCAGGGGCAGCCGTGACCTCAGACTGGACGGCTGGACCTACGTTTGCTCAGACAGAACGACTGCTGCTGAGCGAAGCGCTGCCCCTCAGCAGCTCTGGTCACTCCACAGCTTCCACTTGTCCAAAACAATTTCAATGTCTTTAGCAGCCGATTAGAAAACGTGAACCTAACACTCCATTTCTTGTAACCTGCAGCTACTTCCCAAAAAGAAAAAAAAGTGAAAAAAAGAAAGAGCCTTATAAAGGCCTGCTTTGTGTTTGCAAGAACAAAAGTAAAAGTAACATCGAGTAAAAGGAACCCAGGAAAATCAATGCTGACAATTCATCTGAGGAAATATGTACTTTATTTACTGCTCCATCCAAATGAAAAATAACAGTCTCACTGTTTAAAGTATTATGCTCAGGATAAATGTTTGGAGAAGTTACAACAGAGCAGCTGCGGAGGAGCGCGTACTGCTGGACTCCCTGCAATCTCTCAGGGGTTTCCTCGGGGCCTCGGGGACAGTAAAACACAACAGGGCGGAGCGGCTCCTGGGAGAAGTTCCCCCGGACACCAGCAGAATCCGCAGCAGCGGGTCCCAGACTCAACAGGGCTGGTCTCATCAGACTGAATCTGTCTCAGTGGGGTGACGGCGGGGGTGGGGTGGGGGGTCCAGGAAGGCTGGAAAAACATTTTAATGACTCACTAATGAAATAAGAAAGAAAAAAAAAAACCTTAGACAGAACTAAAGAGATCTATATTGTTATTTTGCCATATTTAATATGCACGTAAGGGCCTTGGAACTTCTTTACAAGAAGTGCTTACACATGTGCTTATAGAACCACAACATAAGTCACACAACATGGCTTTTATATTAGCAAGAATACTGTTTAAGAAGTCTCCTGGTTTCACACATTCTATTGTGATCAAGACCAAAAGCAAAACCTTTAGAAAATATAACAAAATACACTGATATATTTTTCCTCAAATTCAAGGCATTTTAATTTAATTTTTCATGCACCTATGCCTTGTAAATGTGATTGACTGAGGAGAGAAACACTATTTTATTTTCTCAGCTCTGGACAGCTGCCTCACTCGGGCCACACTGACTCCTACAAGCCATGCTACTAAAACACGTTAGTATGTTGTATAGCAAGTAACTCACAAGACACATAGGGATTCCGCTCATGCCTTGAAATACGAATTGGTAAAAATAATCACTCTAATACGTATGTAAAAATATACCAAAGGCGCAAATTATGATGTAGTGTTTCTATAACTAACCTATGTCATCATGAGTTTTACAGTTCAGACCTTCTTAATCTCACTCTACTGACAGTCTGTAATGGCTTTTGAATGTAAGAAAACCCATTTTACTATGGTGCGCATACAGATAGATTTTAGTTATCATTCTATATGTTGTTTTATGTATGCATAATGATAGCACACTTCTTACAACAGGAAGAAGCAAACACAAATTCAGTTTTCATCTAGGAACTCTTTTTTGGCTATTACCTTCTTGTTTTTCTTTTTCTACTTGGGGGGCAAGGATGAAATAGGCCTGCTAAAACTAACAAGCAATGGTTAAAAGAAGTGAAAGTCAATTTACCTTGATAATTTTTGGCATGCTGCTTTCTTTAACTGCAGAACTCTCTCTTCTTTTCTTTTTGGAATCAGTTAATTCTTTTTTTTTCTGCAATCTATTTTTTTCCCCTAGAAAGTAACCCCTTGTGTCCTTCTGAGACTCCTCACTGAATGATCTCTTTTTCTTCTAATTATATTTTTTCACCTTGGGACAGACTCACACCGCTTCAGGATAAGCAACCCAGCAGAGCCTAAGGTCAGGTGTGCCCTAGAATCTAACTCCAGAAATTACCATCCTGGAATCAGAGCAGGAGAGGGAGCGCAGAAGCAGAGTGGGGAATTTGTGATTATATTAAGGCTCATTCTAAGGAATAATTAACCGAATAGCATCCTATGTTACATCAATTGCTTCAAATCTCAGAGGACAGACTAAAGAAGATCTGAATCTACTTCCTAAAAGCCATGGGGTTAACAAATTAGTTGTACAAATACCAAAGCCTCTGAGTTTTATTTCCCAAGTATATCTTGCTCTGGGGTTCAGAAATAGTTTTACTTGTGAACGACCAGAACACAAAGTGTGCCGGTGTCATCTGCACTTTAAAGACAATCCAGTTCAAAACATCCCCCAAAAGAAGAAATAGACTTAAAATAATAGGTGGTTTTTATTCCCTTTTACAAATGGGGCTCGAGGAAACAGCTAATGGTGAAGGTCAGCAAAAGAAATTTCTGAGCTCATTCTTGAAGAAAAGGAACTTCTATTTTGGGAGAAGGATGGGGGTCTTCGTGAAGTGCAAACTCTCCAGGTAGAGGAATTGTAGGTAGTAAGGCAGAAACATTACCAGAGCTTTAAAAACCAAATCTTCAGCTGGGCTTTTGTTTAACACATATGCAAATTTGTGCGCTGCTTCATTTGAATATTTATTTACTGCATTTGTGAAGGAAATTGGGGGATTATAGCCTCTCCCCAGCTGTGTTGTAGTTAATGACTGGTCAGCCTATTAGCCTGCTCCACTAAACGGATTCTCTGCACAAGCAACACCTTTTTTCACTCCAACTAGAAATTCTTCACACAAAAAACAGTGGGGGAAAACAGCACACCAAATCCGGGGAGAGCCGTTCAACAAAAATGAAAATATCACCCCCTAATCGTTAGAAATAACCAAAAAAGTGATATCATGATAGTGACTTTTGAATTATTTTAATAAACAGAACAAACATTTGCTTTTCAATACTGTGGAGGGAGGAGTAAGCTAGTAAAAATTTATTACTGAAAACTCATTCAACATGCTGTTCTAAGTGGCCTCTCTCTTTCTTCCCCGGAACTTGCGTGGTTATTGTCCTTTACAAATATAAACACGGACGTCAATGAAAGTTTCGAAAATGGCTTGGGCAATTATTAATGTCTGAGGCATTTATTGGGGACATAAATGTACTATTTCTCAGTTGCTTAATGCTAAAAACACAGAGGGATAAAAGAACATTTACTTAGAAGCAAATGCTCTGTACTCTCATTGTTCAAATCAGTTTATTTAAAATCATCAGCGCTGATTTCCAGATTCAAGACTTGTGTCATTCATTTCTAAGGATTACTAACAAGCAAATCTTTAAATCCAAGAGACCTGAAATAATTGCCAGTATCTAGCAATCTGTCATTTATTGATATCTTTTTTAAAAGCCTCTATTTTCTGGTAGGTACACATGTGTTATTCAATACTGAAAATTTTATTTTAATCCCAGAGGGTTTGTCTCCTTTGTGTCTTTTCAAATTTTATTTAATATAAATCTAACCTTCAGAATGAGAACATGCACCTATTCTAATACAGTCAGTTAATCCATAGAAATGATTGAATAAAATTACCACCCAAGTTGTACTTTTATGTGCCTAGGTTTAAGGAAAACTTGCACTTTGTTTTGTTTGTATTAGTAAGTACTCTCAATGGGACAAATCCAAACTAACTTAATTGTTTGAAACCAGAAGATTTATATGAACAATATGGGGTATTGCTGAAAATAATGAAGCAGCAGCAGAGAACTTGAAAACAATTTGGACGCAAGAAACTGCTACCACATAAAATAACATTATTATCTGTTAGATTCACAACTCAAATATTTACAGAAAAAAAAGCAAATAATATAAGGAAAGATGGTGCCAGATAAATAGAGAAGAAGCAATGATGTCAAGGAAAGAGTACCCCAAGGATAAGTATTCTACCTAAGAAGCTCACGCTAGCACCTTTGTTGCCAAGGCCACATAGCTCGGGCCACGATTCTTCAGATAACAGCAGATTGCAGGGCACACTTCTGTGCTGCAGGGAGAGGCACCCACATACCAATAACAGCTCGCTTTTAACACGAGTTTCTGAACCCTCTCACAAGCCCACCAGGGATATTTCTGGTTCATCCCTTCCGTGGGGCAGAGGAAGACAGATTGCTAGACCAGAGAGTACAATACGCTGTATACTGCATTTGAAATGTGCCTTTTTTTGAAGCAGCAGATTTATTGATTTTCTTAAGTAGAAAATATGCACCCGGACATTAGACAAACACAGACTAAACACAGACTGAGGAAAAGCTGATAATTTGATTAAACTGACTGAGCTTTTGTTGTCTGTGTTTGGGGAATTTCCAGTAATGTACAAGTGCCAAGAGCCCCTCTTCTTCTGAATTTAACAAATCAAATCCCTGGGCACAATGGATTTTACAATTGCACCATATTTAGAGGATTGCTTTTCTTTAGAAAAATATTTTGATAGACTCATATATTGCTTAAATTGAAAGCAAGGTGGGTTAGAAAGCTTAGCCTGGTTTGGCGTACAGGACTTTACTCAGAAAGGCCTGAATATGAGCCAGGCAGAAAGCTTTTGGTGCGGGGCCCTGGCTGCCGACACTTGGTGTCACACACAGTAACAACCTGAGTTTCATTGTGTGGGTAACAGCATAGTATTTCATTTATTCTCATCTTTAAAAAGGACCTCAAAGTGGCTAAGGAAATGAATGTTTTTCATCTATCTATCCATCCTTTACACAAATAGAAGTAAAATGCCATATTTAAAATTTCGTAGCATCTTCAAGTATTTGACTATACACTTGAGATGTAGTTGATTAACTGTATTTTGCCCAATTTTGAGTCTGAGTAGAGTCACATATTTAAAACTTACCATGTTGCTTCTCATAATTACATTTCAGAAGCTTTAGAAAGCAGTTTGATTGTCTGTGATGTCAAAAAGCTCTGGTTATTCAATTTACCTTTGTAGATGCCTGGAGTGAACTGGTGGCACAGGTGTGTGGGTGGGTGTGGAGTGAACCAGACAAGGTTGTAATGGATGAAAGTACACCCACGAGGAACACTGACTCCTACAAATTAGCTGAACATTTTGGAACTGTCCTTAAATCTTTTCTTTCTTATTCATACCATGACATTTAGAAAAAGTCTAATTCACTAATATTCTGCTAAAACATACCATAGAGTAATTATTCCCAAGTTCTTAATGGTAGAGTCTTGAATCCTGATTGTACCTTAGGCCTTCTTTTTGCATATTGTTCTGAATCTTCTCTTAATTATACTTTCATAATAATATTTTGCTCCTTTTCTGCTTAATCATATCTTATCACAAGATCTTATGTCTTATCATAATAATCTCTTCCTTTCAGCTTTGGCCCACTCAAGTTTGTATTACATTATCTCCTGTGGATTTCACTACACCAGCTCCTTTGAGTGATAAAATATTTGCTCATAATTTTTCACAAACTGTTGTGCATTTAGTTGATACCCTTGTTGCTTCCCTTGGCTTACAGTATTCATTTATTTTTCAAAGTAGAGAACTGAACTCCAAATAGGGGATCATTACAGCAACCATTACAGGTAGAGTAATAGTCTCAAAGTTTAACAATCACTGATTGCCAATGAGACTGAAAGACCTATGAGAAAGATAATTTTATTATTTATTAAAGTGAATTTTAATTACTTATTCCACTTTAGATTTTAAGAATGTTTATGCAAAGTTAAGGTAACACTCAGGTTTTTAAATTATTGTGCTTTCCTTATATTAATATAGAAATATATTTAATCATTGATCTCCACTGGCCTGAAGATATTTAAACAAATCTACATAGGAGACAGATTTAAGGATAATTTCAATCTCCTCTTTCTCTGATTTGTCTTCTGTCACTGCAAGTGCAGAACAAAGATAATTTCCACCAACTCTTCTTCAAGCTGCAAGAGCTAATTACGGAATATAACATACAAGGAAAGACAGGCTGTGGATTTTTAGACAGAGGCCATTTTACCTGGTGGGTGAGCCTCTCTCAGGGGTCTCCAATGGCAATTTACTTCCTAATTTATAACTTTAGTGCTTAGAGACTATGTATGTGCGTGTGCGCGTGCACACACACACACACATGCACGGATTATTTCAGAGTTTAAGAATTCAATTATATGCAACCAAATTATAGTCCCTTCAAATTAGACACACATTTCTTTGCTCTTTCAATCTGCTCTCTTGAAAAAGCTCCATGAAAGAAGGAGCAGTTTTCACCTATCATGTCCAAGATGGAACTCAGGTGCTCACATTGTGACTGGTCTCTGAAGCCATTGGTCTCATGAGGCTGAATGAGCAGAAGTCAGGAAACCTGTCTTCACCTTGAGATTCCACTGCGTGCAACTTACTTTTCTCAGAGCCCTGTTTCCTCATCCGCAGAGTAACCGAGTTAGAAGAAAGTGTCCCTTTGAACTTAAGTACCTATATTTATGTCCCAAAGGTTTTTGTCTGTTTATTAACATTGTTTATTAATATTGTTAAAAGATATGACTTCTGAATTTAATAATCAAGGCTACCTCCCACTCTTAAGAGAGTATCAGTCGACATCCTGGGTGTTGGCCAAAGTTTTCTTGCAAACTCCAAAGACCCTCGATCAGAACAAGACCTGCCCAGTGGGCCGTTGGGGAGCGCTGGAGCATCACGCAGGAAGTTTACCAGAAGGTATCAACTGAAAGGAAGCATGCGTAGAAATCTTCCGTCACCCAAACTGAAACTCCAGCAGCAGACAGACCGCGGCCCTGCCTGGGATCTCCCAAGCATAGCCACCCACAGCTGCCATCACCCTGATGAGCTTCCTTTTTCCTTTTCAAAAAAAATATTAAATATAGGTTTTTATGATTTCTACTTTGCTGGTGACGCATCTTCCAAATACCTTCAAGCAACTAAGTCTTTATGTGATGTTTAAAATCCAAAACATAATTCTTTCTTATTGGCACTTGGAACATGGTTTATACTGCTAAAGCAAACTTTTGTAATACCTATTGAAATATTTTTCTTTCTGTGTTGCATAGGGTATCTTCAAACTCAAGATTTTCTAGACTCAGCTCTGGTTACATCTACCATACTTCATAGAAAAATCAGTTTTTGATAGTAATGTTATTTCCATCTCTCAGTGGCAAACAATACCAAAAAACCCCAAAACAAAGAAAAAAGCACTTTGCTTTACCTGTAGCATGTTAAATTATTAGAACAGTAGCAGAGCTTTTATTAATTGGCCATTCCCTTAAAACCTCAATTTTATCTCCTCCTAAAAATAACTAATCCATGTAAACTTTTCAATGTGTAGTGTCTTCAGGGATCCAATTGTTTTCAGAGGCATAACATTCATTAATGGACTAGCATTCCATTGCATATAAAAGATGACCAAATGTTAGCCAGAATTTTTTTTGTCTAAAGTACACTCATTACCATCTTTAAACTCTTATTCCTCCTAATGTAGTCATGTACAGTGATGAAAACATAGGTGCAGTGGCTCATTTTACAAGCAAACATGGGTTCTTAGAGAACAGAGATTATAGGTGCACAGATTCTGTCATTCTACAAAGAAAAATATATTCTTGAAAATGAAGGCACCATCCTCTGATTATTAGAAGTATGGAGATTATTTATCTAGTCATTTGTCTAAGAAATGACAACTAATATTAAAAGCACAGTATTTTTAATAGTAATTTAATTATTTTGTATGTATTGAAGAGTTATGTATCTAGATTATGGTCTACATTAATGGAACAAATATTCACAGAAGTAGACAATCTGTTGAGTTGTAGAAAAAAGGGGAAAAGATAAGTAAGATCTGTTTTTGGACACGGAGTCACTTCTTAATGACTGCAGGAGACAAGGAAAGAGTACAACTAAGTACAGTCCAAATGATAAGAGTGTAAAACTGCCCGTTTGTCTGTGCCTTTAGTGCATGTGGGGATAACTCTGAGTGCCTTGGCAGAGAGAAGTGGGGAGAATTTCAAGGAGGCTGATCTCTGTGTTGCCCTTTAAAGGAAAGAATGTTTCAAAAAATGGAGATGTGGGGAAATGTGTGGACTGCAAGGAGGCAACAGCGTCACTAACGTGCGAGTAACTCAGGAAATCAGGGGAGAATACTGAGATTCAGTTAAATCTTCCAGGCATTTAAAGAAATAGTGTGTCGTGGAAACTGGGTAGTAGATTTATAGTAACCTCTGAAAGTTAGGTCAAAGCCTTAGGTTTTGATTGATAGATGGTAAGGATTCATTGAATTGGACAAATATGTGAAAATAAGAAACAGGGAGACAGATCTTTTGCAAAAGGGAAGAGAGCCAAAGAAAGGAGAGGGGGAAGGAAAAGGGGATAAAAATAATCAAGATAGGTTATATACATATGCCAAATACTCATGAGGAATATACAGAAAACACAGAAACTAACTAACTAACTAACTAACTAAATAGAAAAAAAATAGTTTACACTGATGGAATTGTAGACACAAATGATTAGCTCAGGGAACTGGATAGGTAGTAATGTGGTTAAAGAAAGATTAAAAAATCTGAACAAAATAATGTTAATAGGAATAATATGAAGCTACTGGTACAGGAGAAATTCCAAAAAGGAATCAGAGATGGAGACAACTGTTAAGTACATGCCCCGAGGGATAACAAAACAATTTAGGTCTGGATTATTACAAGAGTGATGAAACCACTAGTACGTGATATGTAGAGAAGGTAAGCAAAGAAGAAAATTTAATGCATCAACATTATGCATATTTTTATTCAGGACCTATCCGAATGGTATCAGAAAAGGAGTTAGCTGCAGCACTGTGATTGGAATAGAGCAGTCAAGGAGAGGCTTGTGCTTTCTTGTACTGCAAGAGGCACCAGCAAGAGAAAGCATGAAGTGAGGTGAAAGGTTAAACCATGAATCAAATGAGAAGGTGGATAATGGTGGTGTTCATTTTGACACCAACTCAGAAAGTCTTTGTCCTTATCCTTTCAGGACCAACCCCACCCAGATGTGAGGCCCTGGTCATTGCCTGACCTAGGAAGTCACAATGGAGAGACAGTTGCATGTTATCTTCACAAGATTGAAAGTGAGGCCTTTGAAGTGGAGAGGACAGTGAAATTCAGAGGAAACAGGGAAGGACAAGAATGAGGTCTTTAGGGAAATGCAAGAGTCAGGTTTATAGAAATGTATGAGAGAAGATATGACAAAATATACTGGAGCAGAATTTGGGGAAAGATCTCAAAAATATTGACTGGGATATATTGATCTAAAAGTGAAATAAGTCCTCTGGATCACTATCAATGTCCTTTCTCAAAAATTATTGGCTAAATTTCACTGTTAGAAGGTGTGGCCAGAAATCAAAGTGTCCTCTGCACGTAGTCAAATAGTCAAGTAGACAATTTTATTCATGTGATCCTATGATATGACCTCTGTTCATATCAAAAATTTATTTCCTCTTGTCTATGATTTGTACAATTTGTAAAATGATATACCACAGTGTCTTTGCTCTCTTTTAATGGAGTATTTTATTCCAAACACCACAACTCAAAGTACAAAAAATACATCTCTTAGGGTCTTTCATCTTTTTAAACTGTTTAAAATTAAATATGTCAGAGGTCTAGTGCCAAAGACTTTTATTAAAAGCTCAAATTTTCAGGGTAAAAAAAATATTGACTGGGGAAAGCAGAAAAGAGAAGTCATTAAGAAATCCCAAGGGCTTCCATGAGATTTGTGCAAGTAGGAAGGATCAAACCTATTGGAGGTTTGAATGAGCGGGAGAGGCCACCACAATTAAGGCTGAGTAGGCCAAGGTGAGTACTAAGTAGGAAAGAAGCTGGATAGAATGAATCGGGTGAAAAAGGGGGAAAAACGGTAGAGAAAATGGATCAGAATTTGGGTCCAACTGGAACCTGTGTCCAACAGTTGCAGAGCTCCCCTGCAGAAATTTGTTAGGGACAGTGGAGAGTGTGACTGAAATAATGTATAGAGCTAATCAACCTCAAAGTTGAAGGTGTCACATCAAAACATCTGACAGTCTGGAATCCTGAGCTCAAGAAGTTATTGGTGGTGCTGACAACTTTGCCATCAAGCAGATGAAACTGGGTGTCCAAAGTGCAAGTGACAGTTTGCTGTAGATGGAATTCAGTCCTCTAAAACTCGTCTTTGACAGATCTACCCCTCCATTGTATTTAGAGCTGGAGAATTTCCAAGGTTACTAGGTTTAAAAGAGGTCGCCAACAGTGGGACCTCTCAGTAGAATTAAATACCTTTAGAAGAAGAGAAGCAGGGATCTTGTAAGTTTGTTCCTCCCAAACACAGGAGGGCACAATGAGTGTGTGGCCACCTGCAGGCCAAGAAAAGGCCTTATTCCAACTTGACCTGGAAATCTATCCTGAGGATGGAATCAGCCTCTAAAACGGAAAGGAAATAACTTTCTGTTATTTACGATTCCCAATCTATGTTACTCTTCATGCAGCCCAGACTATGAATTAGTCACTGATTTTCATTCCTGATAATTTAGGATGTTTATAGCTATAACATCCTATTAGAGCTTAAATTAAGATTACAACTTTCTATAATAAATAAATGAATCCTACTTCCCCAAAACAGAAAAGAAGTCAGAAACAAAGGAAGAAAGGATAGATAGGTTCCTTTGGAAAGATGTTTAAGTGTTTTCAAGTGGGATAAACTAAAAAACAATAGCAGTGGAAACCGACTTCTCGTGTTCCAGGCTCTGTCATTTATCCCCAGAACATCCTCCTGAGAAGAAGAAAATACTCCTGCTACCCTGTGTTTATAAGTTAAAAATAAGGCCTGGGAGGTAACGTACAATTCACCCAATGCAACAGCAAAGGATCCTTTGCAGCCAACGAAAGAGCCCGGGTCATGCTTTTCCACTAAGAATTCTTTGGTGAGAAACTATTCTTCTTACATCTTTTGTTGTATGTAAAGCTACATCACCTAAAATGCTCGGTGGAGTGTTTGCCTCTGACCTCACAGTCTCGCAATACAGATTGTGAAGGAGCAGGAGTGAAGGCTGATACAAACACATGGGTCTGTGAAATATCTCCGACTGAGTTTAAATGAAGTGTCCGAAATATCCGTGGTTTAGTTACACTCTAGTGACTTTTCCATCCTCTGCAAACTCACATTAAAATTCTAGAATCTTGGGCCGGAGATTTAGCTCATTGGTTCTGGCACCTGTCTCACAAGCGCAAGGTCCTGAGTTCGATCCCGGTACCCACACACCATGCTGGGCGTGGTGACTCACGCCCACCAGCCAGCAATACCACATACCACAATGCCGGGCATGGTAGCTCACGCCTATAATCCCAGCACTCGGGAGGCAGAGGCAGGAGGATTGCTCAGTTCAAGGCTTGCCTGGGCTACATAGTGAGCTCAGGGCCAGCCTGAACTACAAAGCAAGACCCTGTCTCAAAAAAAAAAAAAAAAATCTAGAATCTTGATCACCCCAAGAAAGAACTTTAATATAACTCTTTTAATTGCAATTTTTAAAAGCAGCTATCCGTAATGAGTTGTACCTCGCAAACTTGAAATTTTAAAAAAGGGAAATAGGACAGTTTTCTAAGCTGCGATTGTTCGGGGTGCTGCCATTTACACAGAGGGAACGAACCCCAACTTGGCGACACAAGCAGGTCTGTGAGCACTCGCTCACTCCCTGCTGAAGCCGCTGGGTCTGTGACCGAGCTGTCCACACTCCGTGTGGCTCTTGACAGTGGCACACTTCCTTGGGATTTTTGCTGATAGAGCCTAGCGAATTTCACTGGATGGCTTTTTATAGACACCTGTGGCTTTATACTTTCTCTAGGAGACTAAGAGTAACAGCAATTGGATCCCACCGCAGACGCTCTGCCCAGGGAGCGGACTGCTAGTCCGGACCATGTTCAGACCCAGTAGGCCAACGCTGCAGGAGCCCGCCGGCATTCATGTGGTTTACCAACATCATCCCCATGAATGTCACTGAGGAAACAATATTCCACTTCTTAAAATATCCCCCACAAATGAAAGGAAATCGCACCACGTTTGGCATCTGGATGTGAGATGCACAGCTGCTACAGGTGGGAATTTAAGTTAAAGGAACTCCCAGTCCTCTACCCCTAATTTATATCCCTTTAAAAAAAAATCCAGGTGTCATGAGAACGCAGCATGAATATGGACTGTTGGAGAGGTTCAGTCTTTCCTTGCTTCCCATGCAGCCAACTCCAAGAGGCGTCAAACTTTCCACTGGTGGTGGGTCTGATGGTCCAAGCAGAAGGAACAGGTTGGTGGTTCCGAGCACAAAGGAGGCTGAGCAGCTTTCAGTTGCTTAGCATTTCCAGTTGGCCACGCAGGGAACGCAGCTCCTAGATTCCGCAGGCTTCTCCGACTGACCATTTTTGCCTCCACTAGCTGCTCCAGCCACATCCCGAAGCGCCTTCACACGCCACACCGCTGAAGGGTGTGGTCTCCACAGGCACTGGGCAAAGAACAGGGAAGCTATTTATTTCTGGGACATCTCTGTGCAGTGACTCATGTTTCATCTGGAAAATTGGCCACAGCTTTCTAGCGGCTCTTCCCTGCCAGCTCTCCTGGCATCCTCCCCGTGCTCTGCTGCCCCTCCCCCTCTCCTTGCCCCCTCGGCCTTTATATTCCTAAAGCCCCCACTTAATAATAGTCATGGTTCCACGTTAACCTTGAGGCTCCACGAGGAAGGGCAGTGAAGGGCGTAGCTTTATGCTATAATGAGCATTTGGTGCTATAGCAGGTGGAAAAGGCTTTGGGGATCCGGACGGATTAGGAGGAGAGGAGGCTCTAGCAGATGTTAAAGCGAGATGATGTATTGCCGCTCACTCTGGGATTCAGACAATACCGGTGCAAAAGTAGAACAGGGAAAAGGGGAAAAATTGATCCCTTCTGGTACATACTGGGCTAGAAACCAGGGACACTGAAAGTGAGCATTTACGAAAGACAGATTTGTCCAGGTCCTGGGTTTCCTCCTGTCTTTCTTCATTTTCTTTGATTTTCACATGCAGATCAACTGCCAAATCATTGTTTTAATTGGACTATATCTAGAGCTTGATGTATTCCTTATCAGTTAAAACTCTTATGTGTACAATTTTCTAATGGTTAAAAGGAGAAAGGAATAAATGATTCAAAAATTTCATTTTAACCTGCTTTTATAATCAAGAAACCAAATTTCCAAGTGAAGGTTAATGATTTTAATTAAGGGTTGGCTTTACCATTTGAAGGAATATGTATTTAAAGATTTATTTTGCCTTGTGCTAAGCAATAAAATAATAAAGAAAATGTCTTAACAAATAATTCTTCAATTTACAATGAAAAGATCAGAATGTACTTTACTTTTTTAGTAGGTTCATAGTCTTACTATTCCCAGTTCTGACTTTTAATATCTACTTCAATGTGTTTTATGAAATTCTACAAATAGAGATATAGATAAATGCATATTATACTATTTTTTTTGCAATTATTCACAAATACCTCCACACATATGTACATGTGCATGCAGATATACAAATAACATGTTCTAGGGGAAAAGAACTGATAAAACTTAACCATCATCCGGGGTAACAAAAACTCACAAACCTAAACAATGATAGCACTGATGAAGACAGATATGGCCAGATATATTTCCAGGAATGTCATATACAAGGAGTTGGAATGTCAAAGCTCTAGAAATTTTAGCCCTTTTCTTTTCCAAGCATCCACTGTATTTATTCTACTAAATACATTAGTAAAAATGGAAAGAATATCTACACATACTTCATTCTAGACAAGGAAGAAATTAAATGATTAGGAATTTCATACCTTTGGAAATTTTATCTATTTGGACTACAATGTGAATAGATATATTTGGGAGACTATTAATATGGTAGGAAAATGATAGAACAAATGAATATATAAATATTAGATTTTTATACCTTTAGAAAGAGCCAACTAAATACTTCTTTGAGTTCACCATCAACTATTTAGGTATCTAAAGAGTAGCAATTAAGTTAGCTACTGTTATTGTAATAGTCAAATTTCACTGAGGTACCAAAGAGTTTTGTTTTTTTTCTTTTTTATCCTTTTTTGCCCTTACTTTAAGTTTAAAAAGGAATAAAGAAAAAGAAAAAAATGTCAATAGCCAGATAGGCAGTTAATAGGAAAAATAAATAAAATTTTTCACTCTAAATTTAATCTCCCATTTTGATGAGTTAGAGAGAGTGATAGAGGAATTGTTCAATACTGTCAATATGAAATACAGTAGTTTGAGTAATTTAGTCACAGTGTCATCTTTTCAATTATTGATTTAAATAATTTTGGAATTCATGCATTCAAGAGTCAGATTTATGTGATGCTAAGTATGCATTGGGGAGTAGTATTTTATGGAATATTTCAGAACTGGTATATTTTACTACTTGATTTTTGGCAGGTGGAGTCAGGTTGCTTTCTGAGATGTGTGTAGTAGAAGAAAAATCTGCCAGTGCTAAAATTTCTGATATCTGCAGCATAAATCTTCACTCCAATTTGGTATTATGCAGCAACAGTCATTTTATTATGCTCAAAAAATCATGGGGTCAGGAGAGGGCAAATGGAGAGGACTTGCCTGTTCCTAGGTGTATCTGGGCCGTGGTTGAAGGATGCCACACTGGGAGTGACAACGCTGAATAATAACCAGAATGTTGAGCAATCTGAATGCCATTTCTTTAACATACACATCGTCAGGTTGGAGTAGCTCTATGGCTGGGCTCACCGGGGACTAGCAGAGGGTCTCAGGTGGCCCCTCTGTGTAGTTTGGGATTTCAGACAGGGATTTACCTGACCTGGGAAGAAGAGATGCAGAGCACAGGCTGAGAGGACGAGCTGCCCAGGAGGCGAAGGAGGAAGCTGCGAGGGACCTCGTGACCCAGCTCCAGAGGTCACCTAGTGTCTTTCTGGCCACACTTTTCCAGATTCAAGGGAGCCTTTAAGGCCATCCCGCTTCGAGAGAGGAAGCTGCCCCATTTGCTGTGGGAGAGACGAGTCCACATCACACAGGACACGACCAGGAGAGGAGAGTTGCAGCTCCTGTTAGAAAATGCATGTCTCTCTCTGAAAATGTAGTTATAGTTCTGTTACTTAAGCCATGATTTACTCTCAGAAAATGTAGTAATAGTTCTGTTACTTAAGCCATGATTTTTATCTGAGGACAAAAATAGTCACATACAATATAATAAGTCCATGAATGTCTGTAGATTTCTGAAGTTTGTGTGAGTAGCTGAGGTAGTGAAATGTCTTTGTGGAGATCTAATAAATCAGTTTTGATAACAGTTTTGCCACTCATCATATTTAGACAGGGCTAACTTTAACTTTCTAAATTTCTAGAACCTCAAAGTCTTTTTTTCATCTACAAAATACGGATGAAACTAAAACATGCTTCGTACAATTATTAAGGTTACATGATACTTTCAGGCTATTGAAAAATATGTTTGTTTGCTCTCTAGGTCCCTATGGAAATAGGGACCCAGACATTTCCACATATAAATCAGTAAATGTGTTATATTAGTATGATTTGTTTAAAATATTATAAAACAGTAAAATTGCCTATTTCAGTACTTATTATTAAAAGTTTGATGCCAGTTTCTGTGAGATTTACCAAGGCCTCCAGTAGTATGAGTCTTCTGATCATGCAATTCCTTGTATACAGAGTACATCCTCCTCCTATTTACAAATATCAAGTAGACTCTCCCTCATTCAGTGACTACTAATTTTCTAAAGATAGACTCTAGTGATGCACTGATAGTCAAGATAGTCTTTTATTTTTTCAGAGTTTATAAATTGCAGTAAGAGAATAATATATTAAACTTTCTCTCTGAAAAAATAGGAAGTAGCTAAGAGATACTAGACAGATTCATTCATTTATCCATCAATAAACATTTGATCGACCATTATAGTATGTATTTTGTGGTAGGTAATAAACACATGAAGGCGGTCAGATATAATCTGTGCTCCCAAGGAACTCCTCTGTGGGGGAAACTGACACAAGGAAAGACAATTTATAAGAAAACTGAAAACACTACTGGTATGTGCAAATGTGGTTAGATGTGAAGGCTTCCTGAAGGTGCCAGTTGCAGGACAATAATGACATCATGTGGGAGAGAAGAGGTGGAAAGACTGTGCACAGAACTTTTCCTTGAAGGTTTGCTCTAAAATGATACTTGTCTAGATACACATGATGGAGTTCGTGGTGGACATTTTGCTCAGATGACGTGGTTTTCCCAACTGTTCAGAAAGGGCTTGCTGTACTGACTAGGCCTGTTGTTATTAGACTGTCTTTGCTTCTTAGCTCTGTGAGATACTGGTGTGGCTGGCAGGGACTTCACCAGAGCTGACCCTTTGCAGGGAGGGCTGCCATCCTGTGACTAATGGCGGCCAATGTGCATAAAGACGTGGCTGCTGCTTTTGGCTCTGACCCAGGGAGAGATGAGAGGGCCATTTCAGCTCCATGGCTTACACCTCACCTCCAGTTTTCCCTCTGAAACTCTGCATCCCTGTCGTGAGTGTCAATTCCAAGAATCTACTTTAATAAATATCTTTCATCTCTGATATTGAGTCTGCTTCCTAGGAAATTCAACCTACGACAATATGTTAATAGTAGAGATCTTACAAAATTTAATTGTGAATTTTTTTTCACTTAATGGATCATTAGAACGTGAGCATTTCTTCTACTTTTTTATAATAGACTACTCGACTATTAGCTACATCAGTCAGCATTGGAAAAATAATTACTCACATTTGCTTAAAAATATTACACAGAGAGCGGAGCAGAAAGCTTGATTTTAGTCATGAGTCGCTCATCTATTTATCATTTTATCATATTTTTGGAAAACTGCTTGCCAAAGCTAAAAATTTTAATCAGACATTTTTGAGTAGGAAAAGCAAAAAGGATGGCTTTGAAAGCAATAATTCTTTTTTGTTGTTGTTTCTTTTACTCTTACATAGTTTAAAAATAGTGAACTGGATTTTTAAAATTTAAATTGATAAAATTGCATTTGATCCTCGCCAAGTTTACTCATATGTTTAATGAATAATATTAGGTTAATTGATATAATGCAAACTCCATGAAGTTATTTATTTTTCTCTTCAGCCGAATGGCAAATATTAGCTTTCATTACACAATGAACATAGGAAATAATTATCTTGAGAGGGTTTGCAATATTTCTTATGATAATTCGGTGCATTTCCATAGTATTTAAAAATATTTTGTACTCATAGAGGACAATTCTTTCATGAATACTCAAAATGAGAGTTTGTTTCTTAATGTCTGTATGTAATTTTTTTCTATGATACTCAGATACAATTATAGTGAAAGAAACAAACTTTTTTCTTTGCTATTAATCTGCCTGATACCAATGTGGCTCTTATTTTCCTTCCATCTTTTTTGCCTTTTATCTTTTGTGAAAAATGAAATAAAATCTTCCAGACTGTGTGAAAGATATCAACAACAATACTAGTTAGTGGCTAATATTTGTTGAACTCAGAAGATATTTTTGTAATTGTTCCAATTCCTTCACATGTATCAGATTAATTTTCATTGTAAAACTTTAGACACATGTGCATTCTTTTTACTATTTTTAAGATAGTAGATCACCTTAATCTAGAATGGAGTGGAACCATTGTAAAAATAGAGTACATTATTAATATTTCCATTTTTGGAGGTAATATAATTTCACATAATTTAACAGGATAATCAGATTAGATGCAAGTTAGGAAAGAAGAAAAAATCCAGAGGGTTAATATAAATATTTCAAACTCTTCTAAATGTGATATAAATAATTCAAAACTGAAGAAACTGAAGCACAGAAAAGTTTCACTGTAGATTTCTTTAACATGATGAGTTATTATAGTTGTATATGTTTGTATGCTCATGGAGGGAGGATTGCTTAAAAATGGAGGATTTTCACCAACCGTCCAAATAGCTGCCTGTGGGTGCTACAGAATGTGGTAAAGTTTTCTTCTAATTTCCATATTTTCCAATTTTCTATAGTGAATATGCTTAAGTACTTGAAATATGGAATTTGAAAGAGGTTTAAATGCTGAAATCCTATTTTCATAAATATTTATCTACTAGTGTGGCAAGCAGCTATGCCCTAAGTTGTTTCTTTCCCTACACAGGACTATACGAGGTGATTGTCCAACACACAGCAGGAGGAGACTGACGGGAGCCTCTGTCCTCTTCATTGGACCCTCCACAGTGTGAGGAAGTGTCAGGACACACGCTCTCGCACTCACTCACACTTTAACCCGGAAGTTCCCTTTGATAATATCACTCATACAGCCTGACTACGCTGACGTTTTTTCCAGCTCGATGATAGGATTTTCTGAAGTAAAGCCTCTGCATGTGAGGCTCCCAGAGGCCAAAGCTTGGAGCAAAATTGTCTTGCCGCTGTCTAAATTTATAAGAGAGGAGGGACACGTGACTTTATTGCAAGATATCATCCATATCTTTCATTTCGCTTGGTTTTTTAAAATTTATTTTTGAGAATGATGAAATTCATGTTACATGAAATTTCATGCTGTAACTGATTTTCTTGTTCAATGACTAGCAGATATTGAAATAATTAACTGATTCAAGCTTTGCTTAGCGCAATCCAGCAAGCAGGCTTCACAAGCGAGGTCAGTACAGAAAGATTTTTAAACAACACAGGAGGTGGTGGGGAATTCATCTTATTTCATGGGAAGTATTAATTGCTAATTGTGTCTACACTGTCAACTAATCAAAGCTCTCCCTGTCCCCAGTACATGCCTTTCTAAACTACATAATTAAACTTTATAGTACCTGGAATGTTTGGGCTCTTTATTTAATTAAAGACCGTGTGAGCTCAATTTTTTAAACTTTTAATCTTTTAATAAATTTCATCTATGGAGACTGCTATGGTTTTGATGCAAAATGCTCACTCCCAACATCTTAAGTATTCAAAGTGGGCCTGGGTTGGAATAGCACGTCCATAGTGGTGAACTCAAAGGCTGTATTTTTGTACCCAGTTCCTCTCTCCATGGTCTCTGCTCCCTGGATGCCCTGCAGAAAACAGCCTTTCTCCATCATGCCCTTTCTTCATGCCATGTCTGCCATGGAGACTGGTAACCATGGACTGAGCCCACTAAAATGATTTGTAAAAGGAATCTCTCCTCCTTGAAGGAGCAGGTGTTAGATAGTGTGTCTCTCATGGGCCAATGGGCATAGCTACCTACTTGGAAATATTTACTGTCATTTTGAATCCATTTATGAGTCACCTTGAACATATATACATTTCTTATACCTCCATTATGTTACTGGAGAGATGATCCTTTGTGTGTCAACAGCTTGAGGACAGGAATGGATTCGGGCTCGCCTCTAGCAAATGGTAAATGCTTGGGAAACATAATAAATATTTGATGATAAGATGTCAGAATAAGAGGACAAAACCAGTTCTTACCCAAAAAAATACATTTGTTATGTTTTCATTTGTATATCATTATAACTGTAGGAAAATATTTTTTTAGAGACTCAGTTGTGTTAATACATTCTGTGTACAAATGTAACACAAAAATTTCATAAATATATAAAGGATAAAAAACAGTTCCCATTTTATCTTATAGCATTTTATCATCTCTTAATGCACAATGTTACATCAAGGTTATATAATAGATTTACTTTCAAAACTCACCTTTAATTTTTTTGTTGTTCTGAGGATCCAATGCGAGGCTTTCACAATGAACAGCTCCACCCCTTTTTACTTTCTTTTGAGAAGGAGTTTTGCTAAATTGCTAAACTCCCCAGGCTGGGGTGGAACCTGGGCTGATTGGCAACCCTCCTGACTTTGCCCCTAGGAATGCTGGGCTTACAGGTGCATGCCCACATATCTATCTCCAAATCTTACTTTTTAAGTAAATAATTTATCTGTTAGAGTGTACATGACATTCTTTATGTATGCCTTTAAAATATTTGAAAAATATATATGGTAATTTATGTGTATATAATTAGTTTGGTTATCTAAAATTTGGAGCTGCTGTTAAAAATAGCAATTGAAATCATTACTAGAGAATTTTTTTCATGATGGATATTGTGTATGCTTCATAACAAATCTGTTACACTAGATATTATCTTTAAGTAAAAGAGTTCATTTAAAGAAATGAAATGTGTTTTGCAAACTACCCTGTAGTTCGTGATAGAGTCAAATTTAAAGTTTTTAATCTGTCTCCCTGGCTAGCCCTGTTGACCACGTTGCTATAGTGACTCTATTATGTGTGACATCTTGCTAGAATTTTTTGTGATATAGGCCTTCTGAACATTTTAGAGTATATTCCAAGTTACAATCTCAAAATTATAGATTCAAAAGTGTGAGCTCTTTTCAGGCTCTGGAGATTCGAATAATTTTTTTAAAAAAGATAATTTTACATTGCTATCTTAGCACAGAGAATTTTAATTTAGTCTCGATAAGCTGAAATATATTAATGGATTTATCATTCAGGTTATTAAACAATTTCAAACAAATAATTTTAGCAAATGCCTTTTAAGAATGAACTACTTTGTATGAATTTTCTATTCTATCCCTGTGTTTATTTAGCTGTTGAAATCAATGTTCATCGTACTTGATCTCTAAACCCTTGCTTTACCAAGATACCACTTATCTTGATATTTACATTAACAAGTTTTCCACATACACACCCCCCTGTAAGGTGTGGGGCACAGTCCAAGACACTTGGTATTCTCTCCTCTCAGTGATCTTACAGATAGCTATGATAATTACTGCTCTTTTGAAAAAAAAAAATGAAGCACTGTTAGTGTTTAGATAAAAAATGTAACCCAAATTCTCGTGTGATCGGAGGATGGTTCACTAGTGAATCCTACTTATCAATGGTTTCAGTCACTGACGTCAGCACTGACTGTGCTTTGGTCGGTGGGGCCTGGCTGGAGTGTGGTGTTTGGGGTCTGCCCTGGAAGAATCTGCTCTTACCCGTATTCTCCTCACCTGCCTGCTTTTTGGCTGGCAGGTGTTGAGCAGCTTTCCCGGCCACGCCCTTCTGCCTTTCTGTTTGGGAACCAACCGAATATGTGCTGAATCCTGCAAAAAGCCCGTGAGCCAAAGTAAGCCCTTCCTCCCTTATGTTGTGGGTGTCAAGCATTTTGTTCTGGTGATGGCACCAAACAGAGAGCTTCATGAATTTTCCCCGGCCACAGAGCTAGTAAGCCAGGCTGTCAAGCACTGGCTAGCTTGCCCCAGTAACCATGTATTTAAAGTAAGATATTTGCAATACTTTGCAAATATTTGCCCAAATTCACACTTTTTATTTTATAGGGTTTATTATTTCATATATGAAAAATTAGATATAAAATAATTAAGTCCACTGATCTTCACCTACTTTTACATGTAGATATTCTTTCCAAGTATATCTTAGGGCAATCTAAGTAGATAAGGATGTTTAGTTGAGTATGTTTAATAAGCACTGATAGAATAGCAAATCAACTGTAACCAACATAAAAATCTTAGTACTTGAGTACTGACTAAACATATTAAGACATATTCCCATCCAGTACTTATGCATTCATTGAAAATGATGAGAAAATTATATTTATTGACAGAACTTATTTACAAACTGATAAAATTAAAACAAGCATTAGAATTATAAACTTAACTGTCTTTAAAGCATATGTGTAAATGTGCATTTACTTAAACATATTAATATAATGAGTTCTTTCTTGGCTGATTTACATGTTTTTTTTTTTTCAAAACACCCAAAGAGGTTGGATTTATATTTCAGTGGCAGAGCACTTACCTAGTATTCTAAGCCACCTAGGTCAAACCTATAGTATTGGGTGAAAGAACTGTCTAAGCAAAATGGATTGCTAGTGAAAAAGTCGATTTTTAAGAAAAGTCAGAGCCTTAACTTGAACCCTAAACTTCATTAGTCCCGATGATTCACTAATTAAAATCAATAAATATCACTTCTTCTATAAAACAAAGGTGTTCTTTGCTGAGATTAAGAAACTTTTTCCATTTTTCATTTTCTTGTTTTACTGACAATCCTTCTGAAATTCCATATATATGATCAATATTCACTTCCTGAGATTGTTTTTGTGTAGTTTTGATCTTGTGTCTCTCAGGAGATCTCTTCAGGCACTGTGAGTGTCACATAACAGAAATCCATTTTTCAGGTGAGGCTGCTCCACACTCATACTAGACCTCTCTACAAAACTTCCTAACATACAAGTATTCATTTCATCATTATTCTTAGGTACATAATAAGGCACACTTACCAGAGTTTAAGTTTAACCCCCATATAGGTTAAATTCAGAAACCTATTCTTAGAATATTATAGGACATTGAGTTATATTTAATAAAACATTAAATATAAGTACACTTTGAAAGTAAAGATTTTTATTCATTGGTCACTGTTGTATCCTCGGGTCATTGATTAACACCTAAGACATGGGTGGGTGCTTGGCAAGTCTTGTTCAAAAACCACTGAATAGTTTGTTACAAGCCATGTGAAATAATCCTTTAAGTAAAATAGCCCACTTTTCTCAGGAGCTGAAAATTCAGGTCAGTTTTATCCATCTCACAGATTAAAAAACAAACATGCAGAGAATTTAAGTAAATTGCTTAATTTTTCATAGCCCTTGAATGTTGGATCTGGAATTTAAAGCCACATGGTCTGGTTTAGAGTTCAGGCAAGCAAGCTGTGTGTCCTCTCTGTACATAACACTCCAAGGCTTCTGGGAGGAAAAAGAGAGTTAGAAATGTTTTTCACAGCTCTATTGCTACTCAAATCTTTTATTCATATCTTTATTGAATACCTGCAATGTGTCTGCTTTGTATCCTGGGATTATACTATAATGGTTAAAAAAAGACTCAAGTGGAGTGTTTGGTTCAAATAGGGAAGGATAAAAACACGAGGCATGTCCATCAGGAAATAAATTATATCATTTTGGCGCTGTGTGGAGACTTTAAATGAGTTGATTGAGGATGGCTCTTCCAGGCAGGAGGGACCTCCACTGGAAAATCTGGGGCTGCCTGACACAGGCAGGATCAACTAACAAATGCCACCGCCCAGAGTCAGAGAAAGCTCAGCGAATTTGTCTGAAGGCTACAACGTGAGCAGTGCACTCGGGGCACAGAGGGCGATGGGAGCCAAACAGAGTCTGTCAAAGTCATTTCTGTTTCTTTGCAATTCTTACAGCTTCCAGAGAAAAGGAATTTAACGTCGACAACTTATACCAAATAGAAAGCAGTATAAAAGAATATAAAGCATGCATAAAAAGACACAACGGAATATAAAAATCCATACTACCTCTACCCAAATGTGAGTTATTTCAATTTGCAACAATAGTTAAAAAAACAAAGACGACAATATATAGTGTAATCTACTATTATAAAGTCTCTAAAAGATGAATTTAAAATAAATCACCAGGGGACTTAGACTGGCTGCAGAAAAAGTTGCTTCATACTGGTGTTGGCTTCCAAGAGAAGTCATGGAATCTCCCCTGCAGAGATTGTTTAAAATAGGATTAGATATATTCACCCGGCAAAGCCTTGACTGAAAGCTCCACTGACCTCTCAAGGTCTTGCCAGTCCTATGATTCTGTGATAAAATTAGACTCTTTCATTGGGCAAAAACAACACGGGGTTCATCATGCCAGCTGCAACCTGGAATAATTGGAAGGGACTGATTTTGGAGAAGTACACCTCCTACAGCTGAGACAAGATGCAATTAACAGATCCCCAAACCTCTCTTATTTCATGCTGTACTGAGTACTTTGCTGGTTTCCAGCCAATAATGGCTTGTATTGGTGATACAAGCAAAGTCAAGTGGTCTGATCCATGAATAGTAGATGTCTTTATTAGCTGCTGACCTTGCTTTGAACAGGATGGCTTCAAGGATTGTGTACTTATTAGCTGATTCTTTGACCCTGGAAAATATGAACCAGATGAATCCAATAATGCATTTTTATTTGGCTTCTTTTCCAACATTCTCAAGATGAATAACTCAAGTTTCTGTGCCACGACCTTAACCTCATTAAGATACTCAGCTCAGTTGTTCAGATACTTAATCACCAGCATTTACCAATTGTGTTCTTTGATTTAACAATTCCTACTTCGAAGAAAAATCAAGCAAATGGTTTTTATCCTGTTATTCTTGCTTAGATGTAGTTGGAAAAAGAGATTATTGCACAGCTCTAAAGTGACACAGATCTGGACTCAGGGCTGGTTCCTCCTCATTCACACTGTATGAACTGGAGGAAGTTATAGGTTTGTTTGAGCTTTTATTTCTTATGTGTATTAGGGATAATATTAGTACCTGTATAAGACTTCAGATAATGTAAAATAGCTCTTTCCTCATCATTTGCGTTCCTACTGATTTGGCATGAAGCACTTTTTTAATTTTTTTTTTTTTGAGACAGGGTCTCGCTTTGTAGTCCAGGCTGGCCCTGAGCTCACTGTAGCCCAGGCAAGCCTCGAACTCAGCAAACGCCCTATCTCTGCCTACTGAGTGCTGGGATTACAGGTGTGAGCCACCATGCCCGGCTACACTTTTTGATGTGTTTCTCTCTTTGTTGTAAAGAAGTTCTTTTGTTTTTGCTCTTTCTCTCCACATTATCACATGTGAATCCAGATCTATGAAGAATACAACGTCCATGAAGACAGAGATGTTCTTTAGCCTGCTCACAATACCCACAAAGGCTCCACATGTGGATAGGCCAGGCACCTAACTGTGGAATAAATGAAAGTAAGGAAACATCTTATCCAATGGTATTTAGTATGGCATCGACATTCCATAAATATTAACTGATTTTCCCTCTTTGAAACAATAAAATATTTACATACATCTATAAATTAATCCTCTGGGAAGCCTGGAGCCCAAAGTGATGTAAGAAGACACTGCATAATCATCCTAGATTTGGACCTGGCTTTGTCAACAACAGTGCAATTGGGGGTAAGCCATGTTATCCATGGTATGTCCTTTCCTGCATGAAAATCTCTGAGATTTGCATTCCAATTAACATTGTTAGTTTGTGTATATGTAAATGCACATTATGTTCCTTATTCAAAGGTGTGTAACACATATTTATGCTGTTAAGTTTTCTCAAACCTAGCCTCATCCTATACTTGTGGCACCTCCAATGAACTTCATTTTAAATTATGAAATCAAGTAATAGAGAGATTGAAGTATGGATGGAACATTCCCAGTGATGGTTGTCACTGCTTCTACACTTTCCTAGTCACATCTCCAGAGAAGGAAAGTGGAGAACCCTCAAGCTTAGTCCTCAATCGTATTATTCTTTCTTATGTTTTAAAGTAGGGTCTCTTTCTATTAGTTTTAACTTGCTGGTATAAAATAGCAGAGGAAATTAACTTGCAAAGAGTAAAGGTTTATTTTGGCTCATGAGGATTCAGTTCAAGATCAGACAGCACCATTACTCTGTGTCTCCAGGCAGGGAAGCACATCATGGTAAAACTGTAGCACAGTAAACTGTTTACATGGTGAGGAAGGACCAGAGAGAGAGAGAGAGAGAGAGAGAGAGAGAGAGAGAGAGAGAGAAGCCACAGTCCCACATTTTCCCTGTAATGTGTATCTCCACTCAACTAAGAATTTCCCGTGAGACACCATTTTCACAAGGTCCACAGCAGCCCCCTGGGAACCAGGGCTCCTGGCATATAGACCTTGGTTGGGCACGGTCTAAACCATAGCACTGTTCCCAAGCCAGTGCTTCTTCAGTCTCTTTCATAGTCACTTTCCTTCTTTTTATACTTTCTTTACTTAACTACAAGGTTAGTACAATGTATTCAGGCCTCAACAATTGTCTAAGCCAAGATTAGGCAAGAAAGTGGTTCAAAACATGAGCCTCAAATTTTGGAAAGAGGTTTTGACCATTTTATATGATACCATTTGTTGGTTTCTTGTAAATAGCTTTTAAGAGTTTGTGACAAAGACCATCTATTCCAATTTTGGAATTGTTATTGTAGTGTATTACATTTATTGATTTATGTATGTTGAACTACCTTGTATCCCTGGGATGAATCCAATTTGGTCATGGTATATGACCTTTTTGATAATTCTCTGTATTCTGTTTGCCAGTATCTTATTGAGAATTTTTGCATCAATGTTCATTAGGGAGATTGGCCTGCACTTTCTTTTTTGGTTGGATCTTTCTCTGCTTTTAAAATAAATGTAGTAAAGCCATCAGACCCAAACTTTTCTTTGTTGGTAGGTTTTTACTACACTTTCAATTTCACATATTGATATTAGAGTGTTTAGTATTTTTATGTGTTTGTTCAACTTTAGAAATACATATATGTCTATGAATCTATCCATGTCTTCTGTGTTTTCCATCTTATTGGAGTATCAATTCTCAAGGTAGGTGTTTATTATCCTCTGATTTTTTTTTTTTGAGACAGGGCCTCGCTTTATAGTTCAGGCTGTCCCTGAGCTCACTGTGTAGCCCAGGCAAGCCTGGAACTCAGCAATCCTCCTGTTTCTGCCTCCTGAGTGCTGGGATTACAGAGGTGAGCCACCACACCCGGCACTGTGGTATGTAGTATTGATTGCTGGTGGGTGTGGATCACCATGCCCAACATTGCATGTGGTTACTGGGATCGAACTCAGGACCTTGCACTTGCAAGGCAGGCGCTGGAACCACTGAGCTAAATCTCTGGCCCTATCCTCTGAATTTTTGTGATAACTGTAGTTATTTCCTCCTTTTCCTTCCTGATTGAATGGATTTGAGCCTCTTCTTCTTCTTCTTCTTCTTCTTCTTCTTCTTCTTCTTCTTCTTCTTCTTCTTCTTCTTCTTCTTCTTCTTTCTTCTTCTTCTTTTTCTTCCTCTTCCTCTTCTTCTTCTTCTTTTGATAATGTTGGCTAAGAGAGTGTCAGTTTTATTTATTCTTAAAAAAACAGCTCTTCAAACTAATATCAGGCACAAGACAAGGATGTCCATTATCACTCCTGTTCAATATAGTCAATATAGAAATAAATAAAAGGCGTAAAGATAGCTAAGGAAGAAATCAAACTATTAATTTTTGCTGATGACATGATACTCTATATAGAAGATCCTAAAAACTCAAAAGACTACTAAACCAATAGCCAAAGCTACTATACAGGTTGAATGCAATCCCAGTTGAAATCCCAACCACATATTTCACAGAACTAGAGAAAATAATCCAAAAATTCATCCAGAACCACAAGAGAACTAGAATAGCAAAAGCAATCCCATGCAACAAGGTCATGGCAGAAGCTATCACAATTGCCAACTTGAAACTATGGTATAAAGCCACTGTGATTAAAAAAAAAGTATGGCAAAAAAGTAGAACTGAGGATCAGTAGAACAGACTAAAAAACCCAGAAACAATCCCAGATACACTAAGCCACCTCATCTCTGATAAAGTAGCCAAAGATTAAAGCTAGATCCCTCTCTCTCTCCCCCTCTCCTCTCTCTCTCTCTCTCTCTCTCTCTCTCTCTCTCTCTCTCTCTCTCTGCATCAAGCTAAAATCAGAATGGATTAGAGACCTAAATGCTAAAACAGAAACATCAAATGTGCTGGAAAATAAGCTAGGTAAAACTCTTGAAGACATGGGCATAGGAAAGACTTTATGGGCAAAATCTCTGCAGCCTGGGAACTAGCAGAATCAACAACTGGGTTCTCATCTTATAAAAAGCTTCCACACAGCAAGAGAACCCACCAACAGAGCACAGAGTCAACCTACAATATGGGAAAGAATTTTTACCAGCTGTTTCTCAGACAAAAGGTTACTATCTGGAGTATATAAAGAACTTGAAAAAAATCAGCCTACCCCCAATTTGAAGATCCCATTCAAAAATGAGCATCTGAAATGAACAAACATTTTCAGATGGACAAGTAGGGGTAACTAAGAAACAAATGAAAAAATATTCAACATTGCTGGTCATGGTCATTCGAGTGATGCAGATGAAAACAATACCGACATTCCATCTTAATCAGCAAAGAATGATGACTCACAAAATCAACCAACAACAAATGCTGGAAGGGCTATGGGGAGAAAGGAACCTTTCTCCACTGTTGGTGGGAATGTAGATTGCAATCACTAGGGATATCAGTGTGGAGATTCCTTAAAAAACTAAGACTTAAGGTCCCATTTGACCCTGCTTTTTCCCTGCTAGGCATATACATTAAAGACTTCAAAGAATCATACCATAGTGACAGATGTTCACCCATATTTATACCAGCTCAGTTTGTAATAGCTAAATATTGGGAATAGCCCTCATCAATGGGAGACAGGATAAAGAAGATGTATTTTTAATAAAATAGAGTATTACTCAGCCACGAAGAATAATAAGTTGGAGTCATTATACTCTAATGGATGTACCTTGAGGACATATTCATAAGTGAAATAAAAATATTACAGGTGTGTAAATACCATTTCTTTATTATGAAAAACTGAAGATGTAAATGAATATCAAAATGTATGATAAGTAATGTGAAGTAGGAAGAAAACATGCAAAAGGGAAAGGGAAGGGGCAGGTAGGGGAAAGGAAAGAAGGGAAAGGAAAAAATGACAGTAGAGAAGGAAACAAAGCTTATGTATATGGGGGTGGGGATTGTAGCGAGTGTAAGGGAAAAATGAGAATCAAGATGTGTCATGTGTAGGTAAAAATTCTCAATGTTGAATGTGAACATTATGTATAAAATGTACCAATAAAGTCAATTTAATTTTTTTAAAGAAGAACAGCAAAACTGTACTCTGAACATCATATCTTGATACAGCTCCTTTCCATTTTAAATTTTAAATGGTTATGTAAATTCAAGATAAAAACAAGGGAACATATGTTTAAATAATTGTTATATATTTAGTTATGGCCCCCTCATCCACAGTTTTACCTTAAGCAGCTTATAGTTTATGTCTTAAAATGTTAAATGGAATGTTCCAGAAGTTAACAATTCCTAAATTGTAAGTGGTGTGTCAGTCTGAGAGGGGTGAAAACTTCAACTTGATCACCCTCCTTGAACCATGAATTCTCCCTTTTCCCAGAAACCCACATGCACAGTAAATGTTTAGTAGACACCAAGTGGGCAGAGTTACTGTCCTGGTATCCCAACACTGTGTCCAAATAAAACTTACGTTACTACAATGGCCCCAAGACACAACATTCATAGGGTTGGGAATACAGATCTGCTGATGGGAAACAGTAAGGAAGTTCTTTAAATGAAGACATGAAGAATTTCATTTTAACAAGGAAAATAAATTGTATATTGAGATCCCTAAAACCTATAGGACAATAAGAAATCTTAACAAAGAAGAGACCTATACACATATCTTTTATTCCAGCATACAGTTATCACTGCTCTATTTTACTATTATTACTAAAAGCCTTTTGTGACTAATTTATAAATTAAACTTTATCACAGGTGCACACATATAGCAAATACAGCATGCACAGAGTTTAATGCTATCCACGAGTTCAGGCATCCCCTACAGTTTTGGAAAGTATCCCCTGTGAACAGGGGCACAGCACCAGAAAATCCTAACCAGGTAAGGTGGGAGATCAGGAAAGGAGGAAGAAAGGTAGAAAGGGCAGAAAAAAAGAAGAAAAATGTGAAAAGAATGAAAATAATTCTCAAACTCAAAATGGAAAGCAATATTATCAACAGGTGTAACTCACAACCATAAAGTGCAGTTTAAGGGCAAAGTTTTTAATAATTGTTTTAAATTTTTTTCAGGATTTAGAAATTAGATGATGATTTGATTGGGGAGTTGTTTTGAAAAGAGAAAAATGAATAGTATGAAATGTCTAAAGATGCTGATTGAGAGGCAAAACAAAGCCAGATGGCATAAATGCCATCTTTAGGGATTTGTGGCAGAAGAAACTATGCTGAAAAGTGCCTTTTGTTCCAAATATGGCGAAGTCACACACTGAGCATCCTCGGTGTCCTCAGTTAGCTACATGAACTCACTTCATGTGCTCTAGCTAAAACCTCTGTAGTTCTCTTAACCGCTTTTTTTTTTCCTTTTTTTTTAGATGTCTCCATTACTTTAACAAACTGACTTTGTTGTTTTTGTAGATAGAAAGTTCTCTTCTTTGCAAAAGAGTTATGGTCTATCTATACCCTAGAAATGTAAGTAGCTGTTAAAAGGAATGATTACATGTGTATGTATTGAACTTACTTCAAAATGAAATTTAATCTACAAAATAATTTGTAGGGTGCAACCTACTTTGATTATTAACAAATACTTATAAATAGGTATTTGTACAATACTTGAGAGGACTAGGAAAAACCTACATTAGTTGATAGCTTTTAGTTTTATGAAAGATGGGGAGGGGGTGGAATAACTTTTTGATGTTTCTACAGTTTATAAGAATCATACATTGCTTTCAAGGTTAAAATAAGAGCAGAAAAGAATTCAGGAGGTATTGTGTAGGATTATTCATCTATATGGGATAAATATTTGTATGAAATTTTTGAAAGAGCATTCATAATTGATCCCTAAACAATTCTATATTTGACTTTTTCTCACTGTTCCTCACATTTTGCTCACCGTTACTCAATGATCTGAACTTTATCAGATGCTATCAGTGTTTCTTCAATAAATAGTCTTGATTCTTCTTACTCTGGAATCTTGTAGTAGACACAGAAACTAGAGGAACTGCTTAACAAGTAAAACAGAACATAATGGAATGAAACAGAAGGGAAACGAGGTAGACGCTGCAATGTCTACATAAATAAATGTGCTCACAAGAATAAAAGATAGTCCAAGAAAAAAAGCAGAAGCTCTGCAGGACACAGGAGGAGTCCTGTCAAAGAAACTCTCATCATGCTTCTCCTTCTGCTGGGAATATTGACATAGGAACTGGGGCTCTGAAAGCTTCTGGATTATGAGTTGACACAGAAGATTAAGGTCATGCACTCGGGATGCTGGAGCAGAAAAAAAACGATATTTAGCGATGACTCTGGGGCCAATTAACACACCTGGACAGCCTACGTTTGATTCTCTGTGCTTTGAAAGAAAGGATTTGGTTATGTGTGGAATCATTACCATTTGGGGATTTTTCTACTGTATGTGGCTAAATTTAGTCCTAATTAATGTAGACAGACTAGATGTCTGTGAAAAATAAAATTTCTTGTGGGAGCGGCACAGAATTATAAATCGGATTTCTGCTTTTCCTACACTCGTGCATTCACTCTGGTTCGATCAGGAGCTGTTCACTGCTAAATCATGGCAATGCTGGTATCTATTTTGCTTCTATAAAACAATTCCATTTCCACTGAATAATTGAGCATTTGGAGCTGTTGTGAAAGTTCTTTGTTTCTGCCTTTTTCCTGCTAACAATAGAAAGTCTTGATCAATTGATTAAGCAAAAATAAAATTGAGGCAGGAGTGCAACAGTCACTTAAACCTGTTTTTATGAGGGTCAAAGTGCTAAAATGAGAAATTTTAGGCAATCATACATCAACTGTAAATAAGAAATCTGAGCTAAAATTGAGGGCAAGCTTTGTTCAATGACATGAGAGAGTGGACCAGCAGGCAAAGCTGTCAAATGGGCTCTAATTCCAGCTCTGCCACATCTCTGTTACTGTGCCTGAGTGATACCATTTAGCTTCTCCGTGTCTCACTGAGAAACAAGAGAAGTGACCCATAGGGAGAGGAGGTATTCCGCGGTGGAGCTCAGCACGATTGAGAGAACTTTGTGAAGCTCTTCTCCCTATGACAGGAAGAGTATTTCTCGAGCAGGTGTGCCCAGCCATGCAGATACTATATCCACACTGAAAGCATAACTTGACTCTTGGCAAAAAGGAGAGTCTGGGGGAAAGTGATGACTGCTCGAGAACAGAGAAGATGGTGCTGTTCTTTGCCCAAGAGAGACACTTTTTTTCTCTCCCCCAATGGTGGTGACAGTGAGCTATAACTGTAGTACTAGCTCATTTATTCAATATAAAGTCACTTCTACTGTATAATTAAAATAATTGTCCTGAATCTTCCCTGCAGTTCAATTTCCTTTTTAAAAATTTGGTTAAGAAGGAAGTAGAAATTATTATCCCCATTTTACCAATGAGATCAATGAAGTTCAGAAACAAGAAATACAATAACTAAGGTCAGCCAGGTATTGGATGGCTAAGCTATAATCCAAACCTCAAAATTTCTAACTGTAAAGTAAAGTACACTAGTTTGAACTCAAATGAAACTTCGGAAAGCAAGCTATAGATGCTATTGAAACATGATAGGCCATGATTAAAGCTGTGAGAATTATTTCCTCTTTCCCACCAAGCTGTACATTCTCTTAACTTTGGCTGTTCTCAGATATTCCTACCACTTTATCCTCACCTTTTCATTGGCCTCTTCACCCTCTTCCTTGCCTCTCCCTCTCTCCTTCTCTCTCCCTTTTTCTTTCCTTCACCTTCTCCTTCTCTCTCTCCTTCTCCCCCAGCCATTTTAATAATTTTCAAGCAAAATAAGAACTAGGCTTTGGGCTTTCTGGGAAGAAGATATGGAAGAGCATGAGCTTTTCTATGAAGATTAAAACTTGTGTTAATAATTCAGCAGTGACCTTGGCTCTGAGCCATTAGGCCCAGAATTTTCAGAGCAGATTCTAAGATAACATTGGTGCAGGAACTGTTTTGGACAACAAGCCCATCTGTTTCCTTCACTACTGGCTTCTCAGGGTGTAGAACCATCCCAGTTAAATCAGATGAAGTGAGAATTGTCTGTGGAAGAAAGGGATGTGTCAAAGTGATTCTTTCACCTATCTACAGTTCAAGGATTGCTTTGAAACCCCTAGCTAGTTTTGGAACTCCGATTACTCCAGTTAGAGCACCCACCTCATGTTGTTGAACACTTAAGGTTCAAAGCTCCAGACCTTTTCCCAGTATGACCTATAGGAGTCAAAGCTTCATAAGAGCAAAACGAGATGATTTTATTTGTTTTTACCATCATGTTTTCAGGTGTGTTATAATACCTGGCCCAGATTTTGACCACCAGCTAAATTTACAAATCAGTGGTACTTTGATAAGGAATAGTCTTATATACAGTGAAAAATAGCATGTCATACTATTAGGTGGGACTTTCATCTGCCTAAGAAACTGATAAGCTTATAATGCTAAGGATATTCAAGAAGGTCACTCATTCTGTAAGCCAGGATTCAGTTATTCTTTCTCCAAAGAGCATTGGAATGGTTATATTAATGTAAATAATGGTTTCCCTCCATTAAATGGAAATCTAATGGCCCTGAAGAGTTAATGCAGCTTTTACAAGAGGCTAGTTTTACACTTGGTAGCAATTTGGGTACAACAATTTATTTTCCAATGAAATCCTGTAGAATCTCTGTATAATTAAGAAAATCAACAGAAAAATAATACATGTAGGTTGTGTGATCAGTCACCATTTGTTTAAGTTGAACCTAAAAGGGAAAAGGATATGCTTTTGGTAACTCTTTCACACATCGACAAGACTGAAAACCCTTGCATTATTTGGATCAAAAGAGCATAACTACATATGATGAGAAATTATTTTTGTCCCAGTAACTACACGAAGTGTGCCAACTCTCCTGAGCTGTGGAGCTTCCCTGAAGCAGATGGGAAGGCTTTCATGTTGGTGAGGCCATAACTCCTTCTGAGATGTAGATCTGACAGGGGAGCTGAGTCAGCACCGATGACAGAAAGCTGGTGGCCCTGGAGCGAAGATCTCTGTCAAGGGGACCCCAAAGGAACTTCTTGGGGAATCTGATAAGGAAAAAATCCTCCACAAATGAGCAGAATATCAGATCATTAGACCCTCCCAACTTCTACACAGTAAAAAGATTGAAAATCCAAGTGAATCTAAATAAACTGGAGATGTGGATGAAAAATGACCCAGAGTAAATGCTTATTTTGCCTATGTGTCCACTTCTCTTCACTGAATACAGAAATGGAGACTGTCCCTGGACAGAGATTCAGTCTATGGCAGAGAATTTAACATTTATTAATCCATAGATGTTAGAAATAGAAACAATGTTACAACAATACAGTTGAGTTATAATCTGCCAGTGGGGAAATCACAAGAGACAAGAGTGATATTTAGACAGAGGTAGACTTAAAACTTAATTCTTAACTCTCAGCCAGTTTAGTGTAGCAAAATAAGGGTTTTGGTTTGTACATTTTAACAGATTTTCTAAGATACTTCTTAATGATCCTATAAAAAACACAATTTTAATTGTAAATTTTCAGTTCAGCATCACAAAATACAGAAATGGATACTAAATGTAAGTAAGAATGTACAATAACAAATATCTACCTAAATAGTTAGACTAATAAAGTACAGTACTTGGTTACAGGAAAGTTGTGGAGCACTTATAATTTTTCAGTGGTGATGATGTTACTTCAATCCTTAAAAAACGAAAAACTTGCCAATACTTGCTATAGCTGAACATTTAGCTCTGTATAGCTCAAAACTTGACTCTGACACAGACTTGAAAGAAGTGAACACATACTGTCATGCAAATACTGATATCAGCCCAATTGTCAATTAATAGTACACTGATATATTTTGTTACATTCAAATAATAGAAATTTACACAGCTAAGAAAAACTCAAATTGTTTCATACAATTTGGGTAAAGTTAACAACTCTAGCTGACTATTCTAGGTGTATGTGTGACATGTGGTATGCATATATTCTTATCATTACACAGATGAAAACTCATACACACAAATATATTTGTACACATACTCCATGGGTACCAACTGAGCTATAGACCTGAGGCTTACACATTTCCTGTCCCTTACTGTGTGTAAAAATTAAAATAATGTCTAGGAATTTATCCTGAGAAATTGACATATTAAATGGTAGGTTACTCATAATATAGCAACAAAAATGCCCACTCTATTACAACTG
This sequence comes from Thryonomys swinderianus, assembly GCA_004025085.1. Classification (NCBI taxonomy): domain Eukaryota; kingdom Metazoa; phylum Chordata; class Mammalia; order Rodentia; family Thryonomyidae; genus Thryonomys; species Thryonomys swinderianus. Next base: position 50,867 of record PVIC010000850.1, on the reverse strand, counting down.
AGTTTCTGTAACAGCTAGTTGAAGTGATATGAAAGCTATTTCTTAATTTAGCTTGTAATCTTTCTGTTAAGAAAGCATAAACTTCTAACAAGTAATAGTGGTTGTGATGACTAAGAAAAGCTGATGGAGGAAAATGTCAAATGACTAAAAGAATTGATAGCAGACAGTATGGGCAGGAGATGGATTGTCAGGCAACATATTTTATCCATACTTTAAGCATGGAGAAAGGATACTGAAGGATGCTGAGATAGTTAAAGAAACAAAAGGACACAGTCTAGGGACTGTAAGGGCTGAGAATTTTTATCATTGATCCCTCTACCCCTCTGATGGTGGTTCCTAGTTTCCATAGCACCTTCTGTGTAGAAGAAAACCCATCCATAGGCTGAAGATTACTTTTCAGAGTTCATAAAATAAAGTATAGCATTTCGTTTTAGTCAGAAACCAAATTTTCTCTCCTTATTTGTGTCAAAGGCTTGCTCTGCCTACCACATTAATGTGCTTGTGTCAAAATAAGAAAACAAGAGCTAGAAACCAGAAAAATGGGTAGTTGTTAACGTCATCACATGTTTTTTTCTTCTTCTTCTTTATAGCCACAGGACTAGTCCTAATTTTCAATTCCTGTTAAGTTCAGTTTAATGGTTATCTTAATATCTGGCCTGACCAAATGAACTTTAGGCCTTCTATTGTACCTGGAGACTTCTTTGGTCAATCAGACCGACAAACTATTTCCTCTTTCTATGAGTGCCCGAAAACTACTTTTAAAGTGCACTGACAGGCACAGTACAGAGATTGCTAACCACCATATTTCTATTTGAAAGGGATTCTGCTGCCAAGGTTACTTTCCCAGAATCTTATGGAGGTTACTTACTCACTTGTCCCATGTTTTACAAGGAACAATTTGCCGCTCCGCTACCTCCCTTTCCCTTTCTCAGGTGAGTGAAATCAAACTGACACTCTGAGTCTTCACCTTCGCTCACCTGCAGATTTCTCCAAACGTCTTCTTAACAACTGGTATGCACAATCAGATATAATTTTATCAGATAGTCCCAATATTTCTTCTATCTGTGCCCAAAGGATTTTGAATATATCAGAATTTCCAGGAAACAATCCTCTGGATTTCTCCAGCTCACATTTATATGTCCAAACAATTTGATAATTAAGAAGGGCCTGGTTCTTTATAGTGTCCTTTTGAAGATAAGACATTTAAAATACAAAGAAGTTTGGTGATTTATCCAAAACTATACAGTTTACTGACTAATAGCACCAAGAAAACTACTATGTAAGAGCTAACATCTGTTGGAATCTTACCCTGTCTCTATTAAGTGAATTTTCTCATCTAATCATCATCATGAATCCCCGGGGCAGGTTTTAGTATTTTTCTCTTTCTGATCTCTCATCGGAATGTTCCTTCCACCTACAAACCTTTTGTTAATCCTAAGAAGTGATATTATCCTTAGTCTTAATGTAGTCTTTTCATAGAACTGAAATAATAGAATGCTGAGATTCATAAATACTTATTTTTGACATTTCAATCTCAGTGAAATGGTAACATATTATAAACAGGGTCTAGTTATTTTCTTAACTCTGTCTTGATGTTACTCTTCTGTCATCCTCTGACCACTGTGATTTTTCTGTTGAAATCATAACTTTGTAACCCAACTGAATAGTAAAAGCCAATGGCTTTCATTTAGTAATTCTGAGATAATGATTGGTTGCACTTTTATTTTCTGAAACCTGTATGGTATGTTTTAATTTAGTGGTCTTTGTACAATATGTAAAATGACCTGCTTCATGGACTGTGATATAAATGAGGACATTTCTATTCTATTCTTAGTATTATAATTAATCTCTAGAGCTTTCATAAGCCCATTAGTGGGAACTCAAGTATCTCCCATGGGACTGCTCCAACTCCCTGAATATTTCAAGAGCTCTGGAGACTTTCTCACTCCAAGGGGATCATTTTTTCTTCACACTGTGGGGAAAGAAATAGAAAATTTGATCAATGTAATGGAAGGAAGTTCCCCAGTTTGCTCCAATCACTGTTGTCAGCCACATCTGTCATTATAGAACTCATATATGGGCCCAAAGGCATGCTAAGTGCCTTGCCTCTTTTAATGAAGTTGAGACTTTCTCAGCATTATTTTTTCAGTGTCCATGGGACAGAATGTCTGTTTTCTAACCTTATCCCTGCATCACTATACTATAAGTTCTGGTTTTTCAGATCATTTCTATTTCTCTAAGTCTCTGTACTGGGAATAAAAACCCATGGTGTCAGTGTCTATGGGGCCGGGATACATCAAGCTTGAAGCCTCCAAATGGTATAATACAAAAATAGATAGACACAAGGGTCAAAATGCCTCAGTTTATTCATTTCCCAGTCACTTACGAGCTGTGTGACCTTGGGCAAGTCTTATGTCCTCCCAATTTTCCAGTGGGTAAAATATATATCATAAAATATCTGCTTCGTAGCTGTTTTGAGATGCCATCTTAGACACAGAATAATCTCCAACTCAGCTATATTATTGCTTTATACTGCTAAATAACAAATAGTCATTGTCAGAAAGCGCACACAGCATTAGGAGAGGCTACTAGTTTGAAATGAACTCCGCATTGCCCTCGTTCTCCTGCGGCATGACTGGTCTTGGCCCCAAACTTGGTGCTGTCACTGTGGCAGGTGAGGTGCTAAGCTTCTCTTACCTACTTTCGCACCACCTGCATTCATCACAGGTAATGTGGCAAAATTAAACTTCAAGGGGAACACGATGGAGTTCCCAAAAGGTTCCTTGACACCTCCATGGTATTTCCCACCTTTCTCCGGGTTCTAGCACTATCTCTTAGGTGGATATTGACAGAACATTTATTTTTTACTTCTAAAGGACATCTTGCCAATGTCTTCTTTCATAGAAATTTGTTAATATTCAAAGTGGAGACAAGGATTTAGAAACAAGTACTCTCAGAGCAATGATAAAGACGTGGCTGGTAGATCGAATGAAACTGTCAAATTCTATTGAAATATGTGGCAGGGTCCCCATGTACAGCATACCTAGTTGCATATGTTTATTTTGTGATATAAGTGCTCATTCACATGCTTTGAAAAGCTCTGATGGAGAGTCTGATGGTAGGATATTGAATATTCCTATCCTAACAAATAAAATTTAAAACAAAATGAGCATAACACATTATGCTTTCTAATATCCATGTATTCATTATGGTCTCATTAATTGAGTGCTGCATGAAGTTTTCTAGGCCAGCAAACTCTCTAGAGTAGATGCTTTCTCAGTAGCTGTTTGCAAAGTTACATCGCTGCTAGCCTGATCAGATTCAATGCAAACATAAAAGTACCTTCACATCACATTTCTCAATTCTGCCTATGCCTCTACCCCTCCTAATCAGGCACCTTGCACTGGGTCTGTAAATCCAGCAAATATTGAGTTCACTTGATTATATATTTATTTGTTTTCATTCTCTATGCATTCATTTTCAATGAATCCTCAACAATTGTATTATCTCTTTAGAAAAACACTAAATTCTTTAGAAATTCTGAATAAACATTATACACTTCAGCACGTTCCTGAGGACTACAAAACATTGACTTGCATTTCATATCAATCTCATAAAATGTCATAAATAGTATCATAAAAATATTTACAAAGACATTATTCCTGCCTTTTAAAGGAGCAAAGAGAAACTATCACACATTTTTTAAAGAGAAGAAAATAGAGCAAATTAATAAAAGCCACTAGAAGCTATATAGAGGGCATGAAATGAGATCTTCTGCCCTCAGAATTTAGAATTGTCTTACTAGTTACTTGAGAAGTGATTGTTGATGGTTTATAAAGTATATTGTGGTCAGGACAATACTTTTAAAGGAAAAACCACATGATACTTAAGTGTGAAAAGGAGATGTGCATTACTTACAGTCTTTGCTTATGATACAACAGAAGATCAAAATTACTTTAACTCTATTTGTAACATTGTTGCTCTAATGCCATCAAAAGAACCAAACTTGGTAGCCCAAGTTCATGGATACCCTATTATAATGCCATTATGGTAGAAAAATTATTTTAGTGCAAGTTAATGGAAACCACATTACATTGGTAAGCAATTTTATTGTAAGTCTATGAAGACCACATTATGATGGTCAAACAACTTCCCTGTAAGTCTATAGAGACTGCATTAATAATGCCATTATAAGAGCAAAACAATTTCAAATAAATTCTGTAGGGACTCATTTCACTGTCACGATGGTGGCAAAATGATTTTAGTATATGTTTATGGAGAACCCCTTACGATACCATTATGACAGCACTACAATAGTAAAAAGAAATTATAAGGAACCCATTATAATGCCATTATAATTCCATTACATTTGTTAAAAGATTTCAGAGTAGTCTTGCAGCAACATCATTACAATGGTAACAATTAGGTCATCAAGAATATCACTGTATATGACACTTAAAAAGAAAAACTGAATTTTAGGTTTGAAAAAATTAATGTCCAAGATAGAATCACATCCATTGAGAGAGTTTTACTTTACTGAATTTGTGACTGAGATGACATAATTTCTTTAAAAAGTATATTTGTCTTCATATTGCTTGTCATGGCTTCATATATTTGTGATTTGTATTAAATACAAATGACTTCTATAAGAGGTAGATTATGTTTATCACTATAATTCGATGACACCTGGACTATAGTATTATGGAATTAGTCCTATTGTGTCTAGAATGTGTCCTACCTGTATACATCTGTTGTCTGATTGCCTCAATCTGTGAAAGAAAATTGAACATTGAGCTTCAATAGGGAAGTGGTAGAGATTCTATGTTTCCCAACTACTCCTTGACCTCTATCCAATTTGGACTCTTCCCACGTAATCAATGCTACTTATTAACTGAGTGTTTATTAATTAATTCATGCTTGATTACTGTTGAATGTTTCAGTTCTACATCAGTCATTAAGTTTCCTGAAGATAAATTTGCCATACATGACTAAAGATTATATTTCTTAATATAATAAGGTGATTAATAAACATAGATTTTTGTGAGGATATTGAGACAAGATCTTGTTATAGTTCAGGGTTTTCTTCAACTAACTATATAGCTAAGGCTGGACTTAAAATCATGGTGATCTTCCTGCCTCAGCCTCTGAGTGCTAGGATTACAGGTGTGCACCACCACGCCTAGCTGAACTTTTTTTTTTTTTTTTTAGACAGGGTCTCACTTTGTAGTTCAGGCTGGCCCTGAGCTCACTATGTAGCTCAGGAAAGCCTCGAACTCAGCAATCCCCCTACCTCTGCCTCCCAAGTGCTGGGATTACAGGTGTGAGCCACCACACCTGGCACTGTGGTATGTGGTATTGATGGCTGGTGGGCGTGGGCATGGTGGGTGATTCACATATGAATTTTATATGAATAGATACATATGTGAATAATGCTTCCTGAAAAGTCCTCCACAATTAAATCCTTGGAACATGATAATATGGAAACTTACAAAGTAAAAAGGACTTTACAGATTCTGTTAAATTAAGGATATTGAGACTGAGAAAATAATCGTAGCTTATCTAGGGACTATTATTACAACAAAGGTTCTTATAAAAGTTAGGCAATAGACTCAAGCAAAATAAAGACATGTAAGAGAGAAACAGAGACTGAAGTGATATGAACATGAGTAAAAGAAAGCAGATAATTTCTAGACGCTAGAAGAGTTAAGAAGTCAGTTTTTTCTTAGGCCCCCCAGAAAGAAGAAGATATGATATCACTTTGATTTAGGTCCATTTTTCCATTTAAGAACTCTTACCATTACTATTATAGTAGAAAAAATTTCTGTTGTTTTTGGACACTAATTTTTGTTCATATTTTTTTTTTGAGACAAGTTCTCACTTTTTAGTTCAGGATGGCCCTGAGCTCACTCTGTAGACCACGTTACCCTCAAACTAAACAATCTTCCTGCCTCTGCCTTCCTAGTATTGGGATTACAGGCATGAGCCACCACACCCAGCTAATTTTCTGTTAATTTGTTAAAGAGAAAATTAATGTACTCAGTGAAATAGATTTCAATTTACTACCAAATTTTAAAAAATAGTCCTACTGATAAAACCAGAATTAGCACACTGTTCAACTTTTAAAACAGAGTAAGTAGATTAATTTATGTGCCTGCATGTCTTTACATAATATATAGTATCTCTGAATAAGAACTACATAATTTTTCCACGATTGCTGTCCTCTTGCTGTTGGATCAAACAAGGTATTTGAAAAGGAAGAAACATACTACTCTTTTAAAACAGAATGATTTTGGCTTCAGGAGACAAATGAGACTTTGTTGATTTTATATTAGAGATGTACAGAAATGTTTCATTATTTCCTTATGTATCAGTACTTTTTTCCTATCAAAAGACAAGATACGTGCATGCATTAGTTAGCTTTCCTGAGGCTGAGACACAATACCCTATGGCTACAATTTAAAAGAGGAGAGGTTTAATTTAGGTCGTAGATTCAGGGGTTACAGTCCAGGGTTAACTGACTCCAGGGCAAAAACGTTATGCAGGAACGGCCTGTCAGAGCATCAAATGGAGGAAACAGAGAAAGGGTATTATGCCAGAGAAGAGGGGTGAGAGAGCAGACGTAGATTCCAAGACCATGGCTCCATCACTTCCATAGAAGCCTGCTTCAACAACGCTCCAGGTGGTTCCCAAAGCTGGTCAAGTTGACTTTCCATCTGAACCACCACAATGCATATAGATACACTGGCCTAGCTCTGAAATGAAAAAAAAAAAAAAAAGAACAAACAGCCGGGCATGGCGGCTCACGCCTGTAACCCCAGCACTCAGGAGGAGAGACGGGATTGCTGAGTTCGAGGCTTGCCTGGGCTACATAGTGAGCTCAGAGCTAGCCTGAACTACAAAGTGAGACCCTGTCTCAAAAATAAAAGAACAAACACAAGGCATAATTACTCTAATCTGTAGTAAAGATAGATAAAACAGCCATGCCATGCACAAAGTCATCTTCAACAGTGGCCACTGTGCTCATTTACATTCTTTGGCATCTTCTACAGTTGGGTTGTGATATATCAGTGGGTTCTGGCAGATGAGAATGTGAATGGAATTGATGTGTCTCTTCTTGTTCAATGGATTAAAAAGTGAGTGATATATATAGATATATAAATAGTGATATATATAAAAATAGTGATATATATATATATATATATATATATATATATATATATAGAGAGAGAGAGAGAGAGAGAGAGAGAGAGAGAGAGAGAGAGAGAGAGAGAGACAAGGGAATGTTGAAAACTGGGAGGAGCATACATTTTTGAATTGAAGAGCCTTCAGTTAAACTATGTTGTTTCATGTATCCTATGTTAAGCTACATAGATTTGGAGGCTGTGGGACTGACCATGAATTATTTGGACTGATAATATATTGAGAGTAAAAAATAGTTTAAAAATCTTACTCAAAATTATTCTTACGCTGGAATAAACTTCTGTATTTCCAAAAGTCACTATGCCATTTCCCCTTTCCATCGCCTAGATTTAATTTTTTCCCAAATTGAAGTTTTTAGGATTTTCATACTAATCCAAAAGAAAAAGCAATGCAAAATACAACTTCAAATAATTCTGAAGAAAATGTGTAGGGAACTTGGTGTAAAAGTCTCAAATCTTGGAATAGAATCATTCTGAGGTACAGAATCATTACAGAGGAATATACTTTGTATCTATTGTTGATTTCACTTTCTCAGTGGAGACTTAGAAACCAATGTGAGAGGTAGAAGAAAGTTCCAGAGCCAGTAATTTTGGAAGGCCTAGCATAAATGAAAAATCATAAATGATTTTTCACAGAGAAGGGAGGTGAATCTATTTTAATGCAAAGTGTAAGATGAATTAAGCCAAAGCAAAAATATTACAAGGAAAGATTCATTTCGAGAACCTTAAGCCTCACGTCAAAGACTCAAGTATTATAAATTGTTAATGATGGCTGGCATATAACTGAACTCTTCCCTCAAGAGAACTTGCTTTAAGTAAGTCATCCCACTGCAGCATCTTTAGACCTACTGGGTGGTTCTACAGAAGTCATGTTTCTGCCCGCTAATGGTAAGTGTGATCCAGCCAGCTCCCTCATTCCCTGTGCTCCTCTATAATAAGAAGCCTTTGCTAAGACACACTCTACAGCATGACCAAGGGCTCAGAGTAAGCTGAGTCCATTGATTCTCCTTTCTTCTCATTCTCCTTGCACAAGAGGCTGATTTCTTTTTCTCTCGTAACCTTCACAAACATTTCCAGGTCTTTGTTACTGAACACTTGGCCCAAATGATTCCAGAAATTGAATTAAAACCTGGCTCAACTGTCACCCCAGGATGAAGACCTCATCCTAAGTAGACTGTGGAGTATGGTTAGCCCTTGGCCCAAGTGGCTGCCACATGGCTGAAAATTCACCAATGGTAACAGTGGAATGTGCATTACTAGAAAGAAATAAGCTGGGCGTGATCATTTAGGTATTTGAGAGATTTAGAGAATAGTTCAGAGGTGAGCAATTATTATTAAGTATTAATGATCATTTGCATAGAAATGTAAAAAAAATAGTTAAATGTATGCATAAATATGAGATCCCAAGTTCCTTTAGGATAGCTTAGCAGAATCTCAGAGCACCTGAAGTGTTTAACTGTTCAGCTAAGGCAGCAAGACTATTATGCTAAGTCCATCATTTTTACTGTGAAATTCTGTGGCTTTAACACATAGTTTGAGACTTGACCATATATGCTCTTCCACCTTCCTTGTAAAAGTTTTTTTTTCTCTGAGAAAAACCATCAAAAGAGTGAAGAGACAATCTGTGATGTGAGGAAAAACTTTAAAGCTGTTCCTTATATTTCAAAATATAAAGAACTTAAAACTCAGCCCCCCAAATTTAATGACCCACTCCAAAAATGGGTGTCTGAAGTGAACATACTTCTCAGAAGAGGAAGTAGATACAGAAAATAAACATGAAAAAATGTTCAACACCAGTGGTCATTTGAGAGATGCAGAAGAAAGTAGCACCGAGATTCCAACTCACTCCACAAATAATGGCTTCTATCAAGAAATCAACCAACAACAACTGCTGGTGGGGCTACAGGGGAAAAGGAACCCTTCTCCACTGTTGATGGGAATGTAAACTGGTGGTTGCACATTTACAGTTAAATGGATGCACATTGAGGGCATACTCATAAATGAAATGAATAGGACACGTGTGTAAACACTAAATGGTTTCTCTGGTATAGGAAATTGAAAGTGTCAGTAAGAATCAAAATATATAATACATGATAGGAAATAAGATGAGAAAGTCCAAAGGTGAAGGGAAAGTAGGAACAGAGTGTGGGAGAAAGGAAAGAAGGGGAAATGAAAAAGAGGAAAAAATGGAAACAAAGGTGTTTTTGTTTTTTTTTTTGTAAATAAGGAGGAATGGAGGAGTGGAAAGAAAAGGGGAATGGGGAAAAAAGAGAAATCAAGATGTATCCTGTATGAATGCAAATTCCCAGTGATGAATGAGATCACAACGTATGTTTAAAATCTAGCAATAAACTTAATTTCTAAAAAGAGCCCTGAATCTTCAGCACTAATAGGTTTGGACTATCCTTTCCTAGTATGAGTCAATGTTTCCCATAAAAGAAAACATTTTTAGGCTTCTTACCTGTAAACCAATTTTTTCTCACTAGAAAGGGAATCAGAAACACTCAAATTCAGAGAGAATGGATGGTACCATTCATTCCTAGTTGGGCCCTGAGGACCAACTCCCACCTATTCTGTTTATTGCCAGCGTAATGAATCCATATGACATCTCAGCACATTCCAAAGGAAGATACTCTAGACCCTTAAAGCAGTAAAATGGTGTACTTCAAAGAGCTTTGAGAATTATCTCAGATATATGGTCAGAGTCCAGAGAAATTCTCTTTGTTACTGGATTTAGAATTTTTTAATAAAACAATTAAAAATAAAAGGCTAGGTAAGCAGGCATGGTGTTTCATGGAAGGGCATTGGAAGACAGGTCTCCAGGAACTGGGGGATTTGCTTGTTATGATAGCTTTTTCATGTATCCTGAAAAGAGACAGTTATACAGAGTAAACTCCTCCGGGCATGCATCCTGGCAGATGACAGAAGTCTGGAAGAGGGCTGGGGAAGTCATATTGTTGGAATGTGCACTCTTTGTGAACAAATAATTACGTTCTTAGGGAGCCCTGGGACACAAGAATAGCCAACAAGAATGTACTTAAGACATTTTCAGTGGTCCACTCGACAATTAATGGCGGGTCTATTCTGCAGGTGATGGGAGCAGCAGTAGAGTGTTATGGGGTGAACTAAGTCCCCTCCTACAAAAGATGCTGAAGCCTTAAACCTCAGCACCTCAGAATTTGAGCATCTTTGGTACATGGGTGGGTCTTTTAAAAAGAAATGAAGCTTTATTGTGCTTATTAGGTCAGAGCCTAATCTAGCATGGCTAGAAATAATCAGAAGGTAGGAAAATACAAAGAAGAATTTTCACATGGGTTTGAAAAGAAGCAAAGTTGTCCTGATATCAAGTGACCCCCCCTTTATGGTAATTTGTTATAGAAGTTCTAGGAAACCAGTGCAAAGAAACATTAATGGGAGTGGGCTGTGGAGATGGTGAACCACGGAAAGTAGATTAGAATGATACTAATCACCTGCCCGGGCTCAGGCAGGGGTTATTTTTCATTTCCTATTCCAGATGGGATGGCATAGGTACTGTTTTAGTGGCCTCCAGTCGGACTTCACTATGACAGCTCTTACCTCAAACACTGGAATCCCATGCAGTAACTGCTCCAACCATAAGCTATGTCAGTTGCAGTGAGACCCTGGAAGCCAGGGAAGTGCCTTCCAGTTTAGAAACCTGGTGGATCTGCTTTAAACAATCCTTGGTTGCGACTCAATTTATACCCAAGAGACTATGGTGATTTTTTTAAAAGATAAAAGAATGATGGCATCCAATATAATGTATTTAATTTCTCAGAGAAGGAGAATCCCCCAAATGTACACATCTATAAGCTTCCAAGTAATCATTAAAGATCCCCAGTCTGTGAGAAAGAGCTGCCAGAGTGGAGAAGAATGAGTAGAAATGTCTAAAGCATCCTTCTCTATCCAAATAGGAAATTTAAAATGTCCATTTTAAATGGGTATTAGTAAATGTGATTGCAGTGGCTGTGCTGGGCATGGCATCATTGCAAAACTAATTAAAAAGGCACTAGATAGAGAATGCCACAATAGGCTTGACAAGTGAAATTTTATTCTCACTAGAAAGGGAATCAGAAACACTCAAATTCAGATAGAATGCATGGTACTATTCATTCCTAGGTTTGTCTCAGGATGTATAGTTCTGCACCATGAACAGGCCATAAATGAGTCTACTTGGGACTCATGAAGTTGAAAGCATATTGCATGGAAGGTATCTGCAGTGGAGAATGATACAGTGTGAACATTATTGTACCTTACAGAGGAAAATCAGAGTCGAAGCCTTTGGAATTCAGAAGCAGGATTACGACATTAGTAGTAAAGAATCATTGTGAATTTTGTGCAAAGGATCTTCAGATTTGTCATTGATCATATGAATTGATTTGTCAAGTTTGTACTATTCACCTACTTTCCATACAAATCTAGTTGGATTCTATTGGCTCTACTGAAATCCAGCCAAATAGCTATAATCAAGTGGTGCCTCTGGCAGTTCACCATAAGGTAGAAATGGAATACCTAAAAACCCAGCCCAAGGCAGAGCCACAGCTACAAATAAGATGCATCAACAGATTTTCCCAATCCCCATAACATGTGTTAGTTTTGATTTAATGCTTTTTGAGCTCCTACCTCTAGCTATACATGGAAATCCTGTCTGACCAGCAAAAGAGAGGATTAAAAATTCTTGAGTTGCTGGACATGGTGGCTCACACCTGTAATCCCAGCACTCGGGAGGCAGAGACAGGAGAATTGCTGAGTTTGAAGCTTGCCTGGGCTACATAGTGAGCTCAGGGCCAGCCTAAACTACAAAGTGGGGCCCTGTCTCAAAAAAAAAATACTTGAGTTTGGTTTTTGGAAGGGGTAGGTTGGCAAGAAAGTGAATGGCAGTAAGTGATTTACTGTTACAATTCTGGGTGGCTATGGAAGGGAAAATTCTTCCCAAGGTGTGTCTTGAAATCATCTCACACAAACGAAGAGGCCGAGTCAATTAAAATTGGATTTGAATATTGCAACTAATGATGTAACACATAAGAACATTTTCATTATTCACATAATGGACCTTCCTGGAGAGACCAGGCAAAGTTTCTAAGCAGATCTGAAAATGGCTTGAAGAAGCAGGAAGGAGCATGAGAAGAATTCTCACAGGCAGGTCGGGTCTTAATGTGGTCTGCACTTCCAGCCATCATGAAGTATCCCTTGGGCTTTCCTATCAGCTTCCCTGCATGCGACATGGAGGGGAAAGTGGGAGTGATGCTTCTGAAACATGTTAAAGTCAGACACCAAAAATGGATTCAGACTGCAGTGCACCTGATCATCTGTCTATTTTGGAACACGAAATGCTTTTTGGTGACATAAGCGTTCAGTGACCTAGCTAGATGCTCAGACACAGAGGGAAAGGGACAAGATAAAAAGGACTGAAACATGTGGATGGCCATATATGTATATGAAGAATTCTGTGTACATTAGCTTTTCCAAGACTTTCTTGCAGAAGACCACACATAAAAGATATTCAGCAGGAAGGCAGGCAAGGTGGCTCACCGGGCTGACATAGGTTTTGTTACTGTTACACTGAAAATACTACAAAGAGCAGACAAATAGGGCACTTCCAGCAATAGAGATAAAAGTTACAGAGGACCCAGAAGTTCAAATCTACTTACCAAGGTTGGTTTAGTTATCACCATCCCTGAGTAGCCAACTTCTCAGCCAGAGAATCCAATACTAAGACCTCAATATAGCGCTGCTTCTTGAGGAGATAAACCACTGGGGAGCAGCTGAGCTGCTATGGAGGGCTCATCACATGGGGGGTTCTATGTGCCACAGCTGTCAAGCTGCCCTGGCGCATGCCCCAAGCATTTGCTGTGCACTAGTGAAAACAGAAGCCATACTAGTGAGGCATGGGGGAGGGTCTGGCATGTAGGCTCCTATACTCAACTTATGTTTTCCTCCTTACTGTTGTCTACAGGATCAGAGAAACCAGGTTTTCTTATGTTGCCTTCTCAAGCTCTATTGTCCAGTGAATCACTGTGTACAAGTACACAGTATATGCATGTTTTTCTTTTACCTTCATATTGGTCTTGAATTTGTCTCCTGATCCTCTCATAAACAAGGGAAACAGAGCAGACCGACATATGGATCAATAAAGATGCCCTGATGTCCTTGGGCCGGAGGGTTAGCTCAGTGGTTCCGGTGCCTGCCACGTAAGCACAAGGACCTGAGTTCGGTCCCCGGTAACCACATATAATGCTGGGCGTGGAGACACGCCCACCAACAATCAACATCGCATACCACAATGCCGGATGTGGTGGCTCACGCCTGTAATCCCAGCACTCGGGAGGCAGAGACAAGAGGATTGCTGAGTTCGCGGCGGCTTGCCTGGGCACCATAGTGAGCTCAGAGCCAGCCTGAACTACAACACGAGACCCTGTCTCAAAAAAAAAAAAATGCCCTGATGTCCTTACTTGTAAGTTTTGTCTTTATTCATAGGTGAAATATAACATGTTGCTCATACATAGCCATAGCATCACCGAGAGGGATGTCTCTCTCTCCCACCTGCCCTACTGCTAGGACTGCAATATATGATTCATCAAAAGTTTCATAGGAATTGCATTGAATCGGTATATTAGTTGTGGAAGTATAGCCATTTTGAAGATGTTGGTTCTCCCTACCCAGGAACAAGTGATGTCTTTCCACTTTCTGATCTCCTTTTCTATCTCGTTTTTCAGAGTCCTATGGTTTTCATAGTAGAGGTCTTTCACTTCCTTTGTAGGGTTGATTCCTAGATATTTCATTTTTCTGGATGCTATTGTGAAAGGGATTGATTCCCCAATTTCTCTTTCAGTGACTCTGTTGTTTGTGTAGACAAAAAGCTGTTGATTTTTGAGCGTTCACCTTGTATCCAGCAACAGTACTAAATTTGGTAATTAAGTCTAGCAGACTTCTGGTTGAGGTTTTAGGATCTTCCATATAGAGTATCATATCATTAGCAAATAAAGACAGTTTAACTTCTTCATTTCCTATTTTTATTCCTTTTATATCTTTGTCCTGCCTGATTGCTATGGCTAATGTTTCCAGCACTATATTAAACAAGGGTGGTGACAAAGGGCATCTTTGTCTTGTTCCTGTTCTTAGTGAATTCCAATTGAAATTCCAATGGTAAAATTCACAGAGCTAGGGAAAATAATACAAATATTCATTGGGAACCACAAGAAACCTAGAATAGCAAAAGCAATTCTAAGCAACCACAACATGGCAGGAGGTATTACAATCCCAATTTAAAACTCTACTATAACGCCACTGTGATAAAAAACTGCATGGTACTGGCAAAGTACAGACCCAAGGACCAGTGGAATAGATTAGAATATCCAGAAACAACCCCGGATACACTAGGCCATCTTATCTTTGACAAAGGAGCCAAACATCCCCAATGGAGGAAAGACATCCCGTTTAACAAATGGTGCTGGAAAAACTGAGCTTTAACCTGTCAAAAACTAAAGCTAGACCTATCTCTTTCACCATGCACAAAACTAAATTCACAATGGATATGAGACTTAAACATTAAAACAGAAACAATAAGCCTGCTGGAAAACATGTTAGGCAAAACTTTTGAAGACACTGGCTTAAGCAGAGACTTTATGAATAAAATCTCTATAGCACAAGAACTAGCAGAAAGAATCAATAAATGGGATCTCATCCTACTGAAAAGCTTTTGCACAGCAAAAGAAGTCACTGTTACCACTAAAAGACAACCAACAACATGGGAAAAAAATCTTTACTAGCTGCTCATCAGACAAAGGGCTATTATCTAC
This sequence comes from Thryonomys swinderianus, assembly GCA_004025085.1. Classification (NCBI taxonomy): domain Eukaryota; kingdom Metazoa; phylum Chordata; class Mammalia; order Rodentia; family Thryonomyidae; genus Thryonomys; species Thryonomys swinderianus. Next base: position 35,851 of record PVIC010000850.1, on the reverse strand, counting down.
AATATATAAAGAACTTAAACAGATCAACCTTCCCAAGCTCAAAGACCCAATTCAAAAATGGGCATCTGAAACGAACAGACACTTCTCAGAGGCAGAAGTTAAAGCAGCTAAAAAGCATATGAAGAAATGCTCAACATCACTGGTCATTCGAGAGATGCAAATGAAAACAACACTGATATTTCATCTCACTCCACAAAGAATGTCCATACAAAATCAACCAACAATAAATGCTGTGGGGAGAAAAGAACCCTTCTCCACTGTTGGTGGGATTATAGACTTGTGCAACCATTGTGGAGATCTGTGTGGAGATTTCTCAGAAAATTAGGACTAGGGGTCTCATTTGACCCTGCTATCCCCCGCTAGGAATATACCCAAAGGAATTTTTAAAAATCACATTGGAAAGACAGATGTACACCCTTGTTCATAGCAGCTCAGTTCGTGATAGCTCAATCTTGGAAACAACTCAAATGTCAATCAACTGGAGAGTGGATAAAGAAGATGTGTTTTTTTTTTTAAAAATGGAGTATTATTCTGCCATAAAGAATGACAAGATTGAGTCAATTATGTGCAAATGGATACACTAACTGGAGGACACTAATAAGTGAAATAAATGGATCACAGATAGGCAAATACTGGATCTTTTTGATATGAGCACCTGTAGATACAAATGAGCTCTAGAAAGTATGACAGTTTTTGTAGAATGGAAAGTTTCCAAAGGAAATTTGGTGTAGGAATGTAATGAGGGGAAGGAATAAATATGATTCTGAAAGAAAATAAAAGAGCATGTATAGAGGGGATAGGGAGGTGTGGGTGGTTAGGGATATGGGTAACAATGAGAATTAACTTGTGTCGTATATTGGTACAAATTCCTTGATGTTATGTGTGATTGTGAGATGTATATAAATTGTACCAATAAAGAATTAAAATTAAAAAAGTAAAAATAAATAAAAAGTAAAGTTTTATAAGAAATTTTGTGTAACGGGGGAATTGTGAGATAGAGGTTAATTAAAGGAGGCAACAAAAGAGAGCATTTGCCTTTGGATAAAATTTATTACTGGATTTAAAGACCCCAATGACTATATGTAATTGTCTTGATCTATATCTATTTTTGTATATTTGATAGACTTAAGCATTCAATAAATGTTGCTTATTCCTTAGCAAAATTAATAAATACTACAATATATCTAAGGCCAAGAGTGTACTAAAAATGTTCCTTTAAGAATATTCCAACATGGAACTCCCAGGAGAAAAATGAAACAGCAAAATGCATGTGGTTTAAGTGGGTAGAAATATGACTTGAAGATAGATTGAAAGATCACACTGAACTTCTCATGTAAATCAATCTGTATGAATCAGGGTATGAAAGTGTTCACTATCAGTGATATGAAACTGCTTAAAATAACATAGTTATGTTCAGGATATTTAGATTTTTTTAACCAAACTCGATCCAGCAGCAGTTGTGGGCAATACACGTTAAAAAACCGCAGACTCATGCCTTGGATTATGTGGAACTGAAGTCATGTTTCCTATCAGCACTTCTTAATGGCTCTCTTGATAATACACATGGCCAGAAGAATAAAAGCGTCTGTGCATAAAGCAAAACAAAACACTCTTCTGAAAATAAAGAGTTCAAATTGTCACAACAACAAGAAAGACAATAGTCAAGGCAAACTTCTCAATCCTACTTTATATGTAAAAATTAAAGCAGCATATAGCATGTATACCACCCTCCTCTACATTTTTCAAAAGCATAGTTTGGATATTCATGGCTTGGTGAAGTTCAGAAGAAATTGTTTTAATCTTTTTACTTTTAGTATTTAGCAACTTTATGCAATTTCAGAGATATTTAATTCATATGCTTCTAATCCATCTGCAATCAGAATGATTTAAAGAGTAACTTTTGAAGCTTTGGGGATTTTTCCCTGTGAAGAAAGGAAGGTCACACTGCCAAGAAGGTATGAACTTTAATATTCAAAAGTATAAGTTAAGTTTAAAATTTCAACCACAAAGAGCGTTTGCCGGGCTCCCAGCTTAGAGAAATAAGTTCTCAGGCTTTCTGTTCCTTACCTGCTACACTTCCCAGGGTCATAAGATAGATTTTTTTTTTTTTGAGACAGGGTCTCGCTTTGTAGTTCAGGCTAGCCCTGAGCTCACTATGTAGCCCAAGCAAGCCTTGAACTCAGCAATCCTCATGTCTCTGCCTCCCGAATGCTGTGATTACAGGTGTGAGCCACCACGCCCAGCATGAGATAGATTTTAACCAGTAACTTCAAGGATCTTTAAAAGTACCAAATGGCAGAGACAGGAGGATTGCTGAGTTCGTGGCAGCTTGCCTGGGCTCCATAGTGAGCTCAGGGCTAGCCGGAACTACAAAGCGAGACCCTGTCTCAAAAAAAAAAAAAAAAAAAA